>APFE031512153.1:29313-59655 GCA_000404065.3 Pinus taeda | reverse complement strand
CATTCAAAGCCAAAAAAACCCTTCATGTGACCATGGAATAAGAGGGAGTGTAAATGATAAAGGGAGGAGGGAGCTTAATGAAATGGAGGATGATGGAGGCGGATGACGGAAATCGGAGTCATAAGGTGAGAAAACTTTATATTAATAAAAAAATAGTCACCATATATTATCGTTATATTGGAGGTTGGAGACTAATACATATCAAAAGTTTTTAGATGTGCACAAAATCAAAATGCCGATATTTTGATATTGGGATATCAAAAGTTTTAAATTTCGAAAGAATTAAATCGAAACTTTTAAATATCAGAAGATTTATATCAGGAATTTTAAATATCAAAAGATTCGTATCAGGAGTCTCTTTTTTTTATAGGAAGGGAGGAGGTGAAGTGAAGTAGGGTCCACTTCGAGTGGAATTAAAAATTCTACAAAATGAACTACAACCATTTTGAAATTTTGAGATTTCAAATCTCGTAATTTTTTTTTAAATTATGAATCAAAATTAATTACCGAGACCCTGAAAACACATTTTTTAACTGTTCTACAATTTGTCTAGGCAATTTTGTAGGACTGGCAGTGAAAACTGACTAGGAATTAATATTTACAATGAATTACTAATTTATTCACAAAAATTAAAATAATATACATTTTTTAACCAAGGCGGTAAAAATTCTCAAACTTCTGATGAGCATCATTTGCAAACCGTGTAACCAAATAAGATGAAACAAGTGCCGATGGAAAGCTAGAGAAAAGTCAAACTCAATGAATCTATCAAAATAGGAATCTGATGAAAATGAAAAATGGAAAAATTTTAGGATACTTAACCAAAGAAAATATTAAAAGGTGATTTAGCTAAAAAATTATGGAAAGGGTCCCATTATTTGAAGTAAATAAGTAAGAAGAGGGGGTGTTGGGTTTTTCCTACAACACAGTCTTACCCAGTGGGAAGACACTTCAAGGTAAAAATAGATCATGATAATCTTAAATACTTTTTGGAACAAATATTATCTTTAAAAGAGCATAAAAAATGGGTCACAAATATGTTGGGTTATGACTTTGCAATCATCTACAAAAAAGGGGAATAAAAATGTTGTTGCAGTTGCACTCTCAAGAAAAGATGAGGATGTGGAAGCATTGCTTTGTGCCATTTCTATTATCCAACCTAATTGGATAACTGAAGCAAGGGATTAATGGAATAATGACAAAGAGGTGTCGACACTCATTTAAAATTTGAAGCAAGATCCGAGTACATCTGATACATTTAGCTGGCAAAATTATTCATTATGTCACAAAGAATGCTTATACCTTTGTAATAATTCCCAACTCAAGCAAAATATTATTTTGGAATTGCACACCTCCCCCTTAGGAGGGCACTCAAAAATTTTAAAAACTTACCACAGGGTTAAGAAGGACCTCTTTTGTAATGGGCCTTAAATATTATATTCAAAATTTTGTGGCAAAACGTTTGGCTTTCCAACAAAATAAAGTTGAGACAACTAAGACCCCAGGTTCATTACAACCTTTAGCCATTCCAAGTCAGTGTTGGGAGGAGGTATCAATGGATTTTATCATAGGTTTACCAAAGTGTTAAGGAAAGAGTGTAATCATGGTGATAGTTGTTAGACTTACCAAGTATGCACACTTTCGTGCATTATCTCATCCTTTTAATGCCAGTATTGTTGCTACTGCATTTATAGAAACAATTCAAAAACTACATGGAAACCCAAATATTATTGTAAGTGACAAAGATCCCATTTTCACTGGAAATTTTTGGACGGAATTATTTTTCTGTCTTGGTATTCAATTAGCTCATAGCTCATCTTATCATCTGCACTCTGACAGGCAAACTGAGATAGTGAACAAATGTTTGGAAGGATATATTTGTTGCTTTGTATCTAATAAGAAAACATAATGGGTCAAGTGGTTACCTCTAGCTGAATGGTTGTATAACCCTTCCTTCCATACTGCAGCAAGAATGACCCCATTTATGGCACTGTATGGATATCATCCACCATCCATCACATCATCTTTAAGAGAAAATTCTAAGGTTCAAGCAGTGGAAGATCACATCAAACATCAATAGAAAGTTCTCCAACTCTTAAAAGGATAACCTCACTTTTCCGCAGAATGGAATGAAACAGAAGGCATATCAGTATCGCAGTGAAATAATTTTTGATGTAGGCGACTGGGTATTTTTATGGCTACACTCATACAAACAAATGCCCCTCAAGTAATCTAATAAGGATAATAAATTATCACCCAAGTACTATGTTCCTTACAAGGTGTTCCAAAATATTGGTACTATGGCATACAAATTGGAGTTGCTTGCATATTCCTGAGCACACCTAGTTTTCCATGTTTCATCCTTAAAGAAGGTTATCAGTTACAAGCTCCTAGTTCAAACAATGTTTCCAAAACTTGACGAAGAAGGAAAAAATAATATTTGAGCCTAAAGAAGTCATGGAATCAAGAACCCGAAATCTACGAAATTGATTAATTCAAAGTATCTTATTAAGTGGAAGAACTTACCCACTGAAGATTCCACAAGGGATGATGAGAATTTTATATAGAAGCATCCAGAACTACTCAAGCATTGAAGCAACACATTTTTGAAGGACAGGGGCATGTTAGGTCCCTATAATACTAGTGAATCCCCCTTATTATTATTCTTAGTGTAGCCCCCTATTGTTATTGTTGTGTCCATGTACCCCCCATGTTGTTATTATTGTGCCCCATAGAATCCCACTATTGTTATTATTGTGCCTTTACATTATTGTTGTTATGTAGGCTCTGAATATATTTTGACCCCTTAGACTCCTATATATACCAAGGAGGTATTATCATTTGTATCATCCAATAATTGTTCATTTATGTGATGTAAAGGAGGTTTCCCCCTCAAAGAGTCTATTTCTCAAGTCATTGATCTATCTTTTCAGCTATTTTATGAGTTGGTTGCATAACACAATCCATGCCCAATAGTATGTTATAGGCTCCCAATGGAAAACAGTTTAAATGTGAAAACGTTTGCATGTCATTTAGCTCAAAGGAATATGACTTCGCCCAGTAATTACCTTTTCTCTTGGTTCATGTTTCCAGCTAAACCGACCATGGTTCTACATGCATTTCCTTGGCCAGTCAACACTCTTCTACGAGATTTTCAAACTAATTCCATGTCAATATTTATTATGTTTTTCATTTAACGTGTTTTGAATCTTCCCACTATATGTCTTCTCTTTTTTTTATGTTGTAGGTGGCTACCCTTGCCTTCATGTTCTCAGAATAATCATCAATTTTGAAGAACATTTTCATCACAAGCAACCAAGTTTCTACATCATCATATTTCTTTACCTCCCCATCAAATATAGGTGGTTTGGCCTTTTTAAATTCTTCAGGAATATAGATTCTTCCCCTCTTCCTCTAATAAGTATGATGAGAGTGATGGAAATGAAGTTGATGATGATAAGAAGGATGCCCCCTCGTAGCAAAGCTATAATTCCTACCAGAATGTTTCCCATGAGTGTTGGTTCTTCCTTCTGGAGTGCTTAATGGTGCATTCCCTCTCATTGTGTCTTCACTTTCCCTTATGTGTATCTTCCTATACCTACTACCATATGTCCTATTTGTTCTCTCTTATGATTCCAAAAGGCTCAACTTGTCTTTATAGCTAGCCCCTAGCTCATGTTTCTTCTATCTTTGTAAGTCTGAGAGGCTTTGCAATATGACTACATTCACCTTTGCTTGATTCTCTTGAGCCTTTACCAAACTTTCATTATATGCCTTGAAGATTATTATCTCAACATTCAAGCTTCTCAAGGTATCCAACAAGTCAAGAGATTTGGCTCCTCCCCTATTCCCCACTGATATTTCTTTCTCATCCATGCATGCCCCTTTATATCCATCTTGTGACCTGTCTGAGTTATACTGAACCATTCCTGTCCTCATCGTTTAATTCCTTACTACTTGTGATGTGTTGTCATTCACACAAAACTATTAGGTGCATAATATCATAATAAAATAAGAAGAATATTGACCTTGAACTTTCTCTCATGGAGCCCCCATATTAGTGTAGTTGTAACAAACATGCCATGTTAGCACATCAATATTAATAAAAAATCAAGTTATAAGCATTATCCCAGTTTCATGCATAGTCACAAAATATATATCTCATCCAAAACAATTGGTTATTTCATTAGTCAATAATAAAATCTTGTAAATCATCAGCGTTATGTTGCATGTGTAATCACAATCAATTAATTTGAAACCATATTTTAACACCTAAATATTAGCTTAGTTATTTTTCGAAAAAGCATCATGAAATATCATGCAGAAACTTGCTACTAGCTCGCTCGTGATATATCCCATCCAGTCCAAGTGTTTCACTTGGATGCTCTAATACCACACTCTAACACCCCCTACCTCATAACCCCATAACCCAACCAAAGTTAGAAGGAGGTAGTCACTATGCAAATCCAACTCTCAAAGTACAGTTATGGGAACCGGACCTAAAACGTTTCACTTTTATGACTTTCTTAAAAATTTAATTAAAAACCATCATTGTGTTTATATTGTCGAGATGATTCCAATCATAAAATATTTTCCTCTAATCCATAAAATTCCATGTATATTCCACTAGACAGTTTATCTCAACGAATCTAATAATATTATATTTAAAATCCGAAATTCTACATGATTAAAATTTTCTTGGATTTCTAGATCTGTATGTTTTACTGTAAATAGTGAATGCATGCAAATAAAACTTACGCATAAAATAGAGAACAGAATAATAAAATCTCACACAAACATTAGACACAATATTTTCTCTAGGAAACCCTTTTAGGAGAAAAACCCCATTGGAAGGTGAGGATGCTCTGCTCTCTTTCTCTGCATGGAAATTATGGAAATATGGCTACGAGTACAAATAAGTATGGTATGTGGCCCATGGGTTGCTACATTGCATAGATCCTCTCTATGTTCTCTACCTCCTATCCCTCTTGGCTATTTTTTCTTAGCTTTGGAACAAATGCATTCGAAAGAATGGAATGTCTTTTCCTCCTAGTGGTCGGATTATAACACATCCTCATAGCCTACTAGTAGTTAAGTTTGACTACCTAAACTCTTAACCATAGTTACAGTATAGAATATTATAGAGTTTGTTACATCATAATCACGTGGATAACCCCTTTTCCATGAATAATGGTGGTTGAAGCAATATCCTCCTAAATTATGGGTGTGAAAATAGGAAGGTCAACTTTTGAGTGGCATAACTTTCACATACAGACACTGATTGACATGCTTCTTGTGTTATTGGAAACACATTTTTGTGTAAAATAGCATGAAAAGGTGTGGCGCCAAAGTGGCAAATTTTTACCCCCAAAAAACATCATTTGATGCCTCAAAATGCTCCTGAAAGGTTTTAGACCCTATTTTTCCAAATTGGGTCTCACTAGTAAAAACAGTCTCGTGAGTTGATTCCTCCAGTTTTTCCACTCCAAATGTATCGAGATAGATGAAAAACAATATAATGATCCAATTCAGATCACACCTCCCCATTTTGGGATGTCTTTTGTCCCCAAAATCTTCTAATGAATGAGGTTAGGAAAGTTTTCCTCCGCCTTCTATCTGGTGTACCATTTAGCTTTGCCTAGAAGGTGTCCTTTCAATCTAGTCTGCCAAATCGCATGCTACCATGTCTTGTAGTTATATACCTCTTCTGTAAAATTGTATCTTTCATCAACGTTTCTTGAACATCTGGTGCCAAATCTTGTACAAAATGTGGGACTTGTTCCTCTTTATGATCTAGCATGGAAGGATCATCGAGTTTCAAATTCTCTAAATCCACAATGGAGTAAATGTGCATATATATTGGTAAAATGAGTCAATAGGAATTATCACCTACCTCTTTCAGTATCTCAAAGGGACCATACCTCAAAGCCTTGATTTTATTACCAATCCTCTGTAGCCTCTCCGTGTTCAACTATAGCCATAATTTGTCTCCCAACTTGAACGACATCTTTATTCTTGTTAATAATTCATAGCCTTATACTTCTCCTATGACTTCTACAGTGTCTCTTATACCTATAGATGGATTTGCCTGATATTTTCTACAAAATTTCCAACACTCAAGGCATCTCTTGTAATATCTTCCCTCACTCCCCCTTGTTTCCCATATGCAATTTCCAAAGGTGAAGGTAACAAATATCCAAAACATGTTTCAAATGGAGACTTTCCTATAAAAGTATGGACTACTCTATTGTAATAATGTTGTATGTATACTAGATTTTCATCCTAGGTCTTTGGATGCTTCTAGTTGTATCCCCTTAGAAGTTGCACTAAATTCTTATTGACTACTTCTATCTATGGATGGAATTTTTGTATATATCTTCAACCTTGTGTCCAACTTGTCCCACAATTTAGTATATAATGAACTGAGAAATATTGTATCCCTATCTGAAATGACGCTTCGTGGTATCCTAAAGTGCACCCAGACAAGTCCAAAGAACAATTTTGTTTCTTCTTTCTCATTTATGATATTTTTACAAGGCATCAGAACACACATCTTACTGAACCTTTCAACTACCATAAACAAGTAGTCATGTCCCTTCCTAGGTTTTGGTAAAACTCCCACAAATTCTATGGCAATTCTTTCCCAAGGATTAGTAAGTACATGTAAGGGATGATATAAACCTTGTTTCAAGTTTCTAGGCTTATTGGTACAATAAATCATGCATCCTCTTATGAACAAAGGTACCTTCTCTTGCATATTAGGCCAATACGCATACCTCTGCAAGTTGGTCATGGTGTTCCCTACACCAAAGTTCCCTACAACCTTGGAGGTGTGAGCCTCTCTAATCAGTTGTAATTTCTCACCTTTAGGAACACATAGCTTATCCAACGTGTAGAGTTAACCATCCTAGAGATGGTAGTCAATAATTTTGTCGCCATCGTGCATATGATTCTGACTTTACAACTATTGAAACACCTCTTGAAGTATTTATCCTCTAAATATGATTATCTGTATGAATCATGGGTGAATGAATCCATGTGCACAAAAGTCCCCAAAGTTGTGATCTTTGATGTGGGTGGTCTTGAGGGCATATTGACCAACTTATTTATGTTTCCCTTCTTGTACTTGATCACCAAATGAAATTGTTGTAGAAACCCCATCCCCTTGTAATGTCTGGTTTGTTGTATCTTATTTTGGGAGTACAAGTACTATAGTGGTTGGTGATCTATGTGTATTATTGTCTCATTTCCCATCAGACAGTGCTTGCACTTCTTCATAGATTGCACCAAGGCATAGAGCTCCTTGTCATAGGTAGGGTAGTTAAGAACCTCCCCATGAAATACTTTAGAATGGTAGCATACAGGCCATCCTCCCTGCATCAAGACCACTCCCATAGAATACCTACTTACATTTATCTCCACTTCAAAGGGTTGCTGCAAGTTTAGTAATTCCATAATTAGTGTTTGACTAATGTTATTCTTTATCTCCTCAAAAGCCCTTTGTTGACCCTTTCCGCACTAGAAAATATTTCCACTTGTTGTTATAGCATGGAGCAATCTTTCTACCACAAAAAACGAGGCTATGAATTTCCTCAGGTATTGTGTTTCCTCATTGAAACTCTCAACCTCAGAAACATTAGTAGGCACCAGTCATTTCATGATGGCCTCCATCTTGGTAGGATCTATCTTTGGCTCTCCTCCACTGATCACATACCCAGATACATTGAAGATTGTTTTGCAAACTCACTATTCTTGATATTTTCTAGTAGTTGGTTCTTCTTAAATGTCTTTAGCACCTGCATCAATGTGTGAGATGTGTTACTCCGAAGTAGCACTGTATACCTGTATATCATCTAAATTGAAAATAAAAAATGAATCTATAAAAGGGTGCAGCACATCATTCATCAATCTCATAAACATAGCTAGTGCATTGCATAGACCAAAGGGCATGACTAACCACTGTTATGAGAACTAATCACAAGTGCAGACACAAGAAATCTCCCTAGGTTTCCAACAAAACCTAGTAACAAGAAAACAATCAAGCTAATTCCTTCCCTGAATCTATCTTTTCTCGAATCATGAAATAACAAGGTGAGAAACAGAAATTCATACCTTATTACGACAAGCTTGATGAAGATCCCTCTTTGCGCTTTAGTGCAGCTCCTCCATGCCTAAATCTAGACTTGCACACATGGAAACAACAAAGGATCAAATGCATATGGAGTATAAATGATTCAATAGTTCAAAATAGTGATCAAGGAGACTAATAACAAACATCATTCTAATGGACAAATAGAAATAACGTAAACCATCCATGAAATTCATCAATTAATCCATTAAATAATGCAGTGAGAAGAAACGCTAGTCTGTATTAATTTCATAAACATAAAATATCTACAAAACTTGTGCCTTGATGTTGTGAATTTCCTTCCATTGATATCAATCCTCTCCAAGAATGATAAGATCTCCAACCTAATTTCTACAACATAAACTTATTCTCAGCAACCTCTCTCAACTCCCCCACTTATGGCTTGAGTAATAGGCCAAAAGGAAGTAGTTTTAGATCCTTAGTCCAAGGATGAGATCCACTAAAAGAGAAATGAGGGCTCCTTGAAGAATCGGGATTAGCTCCATCAAAAATGAGGTTAGGCTTGAATAAACATGAGTTTGAGGCTTTCTATTGGGAATGATTCACCCAATAATGATTCTAGATCTCTCTTTTTGTTTTCACTTTTTATTGATTCATTTGCACACTTTTTAGTGGCAGACAAAGCACACATTTATGCAGGGATCAATGTCAGTAACTACACATGCATGGAAACTGACTAGGAAACAATGCAGGAGATTAAAAGTGGGTTTATGGACCATGGTTTCCAAAATTTACACTTTATTCAAGGTATATTTGTTGTTGACTTGCAAGGGAGTGCTTCATGACACTTGGATGGATGGTGAGAGATCCAATTTGATGATCATTTTTCATGGTGACAAAATGAAGTGTAACAGATTTCCCCCTAAAGTGCAAAGTCAGAAAATTTTGAGGAATGAAGTACTTTATCATATTAAGGATTTGATTAGAGATCATGGTTGGAAACCTGGAACAATCAATCAAGGATTACAATGCAATATATAAGCATCACTAAGGTAGGAATCCCCATACCCAGAGTAAATATAACTCGATGAATTAGTAGGGAAATACCTCATTTCAAAGTAAATATAGGATGGACGCATCCATAAAACATAAAACTTTTTGTATAATCATGAATATAAAACTCCTCACAACCTGAATGGATAAACTAGATCCATGGTCTTGATATCCATCTCTCGATCCATATTACAAATCTAGCCATGTGAGTGAATGTCTCGAAGTCGAACATGGTATAAACCTCTTGATTACTAGTCAATGCTATGAACTGTTAACAAGTGCGAGAGAAACCACCAATAATGAAAATGGATCTCAAGGTACTTCCACTATAATCTATGGTGTTGATGTCGAATACTTATAGAAGCATTTGATCGAAGGTCAATGATGAAAACTCATCGTCAAAGGCAAGAAATATTCCATTAAGGCATGCCAGCTCCAAGGTACTGAAGGTTTCTAGATCCACTTCCTAGGTAATGAGATGAAGTTGATAAGAAGTGATCCATCGTAGAAGGGCCTACAAGACGAAACTCAATGTCAAGTTTTGAAGAATAGTTTGCAAGGAATGACTTAGGGATGGTCGACGCAATTGAAGTATACAAATTGCAAGGTAATTTGAATTGAGATTTAGAATTTCTCTTGAACATATTTGTGACACAATAAAATGGCTTGGCAGTGTTTGACTCAACGATAATACCCAAAGAAAACTGAATACTTTCAATGAGGTTTGATTGACTGTGAGGCAAATGGATTCCCTAGCCTGAAAAAATATGTGAGGGAGTGTCATATTCAAGAGCGACATACTGCCTAAGATACAGGAAATGAAATTTTCTTCTCAATTTTCCCCACCATTACTGGAAAGCACCTCTTTATGTTTTACCAACTTGAGGAGGATAACATATGCTTGTCCTATAAGCTCCTCCTTTGGATGAGTCCCCCAAAGTGTTTTTAACAAACCCTAGGAAGGAGTGGTTTGGTCTCATCATGCTTAATGATTCATGTACCGTTTAGTTTTAACGAGTCCAGTAAAGGGGTAACTTGATGTCATTTTCATGCTTAACAAGTTTGAAAAGACACGAAAATAAAACTCATCCATCTCTTTCAACGTAAATTTTAATGAGCCCAGAGAAAGTAAAGCTATGTGTTTTTGAGTTTTAGGGTGTCAAGAGAAAAAACATAAGTAAACTCCACAGTGTTCTTTTTCATAAATTTACTCCCTCAAGCCCGAAAAAGGATAAAATAACGCATGAGATAAATCTATTTACCATGATTAGTCAATGTATACCTTATATTTAAATAGACCAGTTTGGTTCATAAAAGGGGTAAAATTATATTGGATAGATGGTTTCTCATTTACTTTTATGAGTTTGAACAATCAAGTACTTGACGATCTTTTCATTTTTAAGGATTCTGAAAAGGGCATATAGATAAATCCATTGTTTCAATTTTTCATAAGTTTTAACAAGAACGAAAATTTGATAAAAATATACTCATTATCACTGACTTTCAATTTAATTAACGAGCAGGAAAAGATGGAAAGAACTCGACATTTTCATGTACATTTTATGAGCATGAAAAGATAGAAAAAGAAGCTCAGTATTTTCATGAGTTTAATGAGTCTTGAAAACAATAACCAAAATGGACTCAAAATAGGTTTCATTTTTACACCAGCTTGAAACAAAGAAAATTTGTGCTTGAAAGTGGTTTCATTTTTAAACAAGCTTGAAACGAACAAAATTTTGCTTGAGATAAGTTTTCATGCCCCCAGCATGACTGTAGAGGTACATGCCCCCCCAAACTTCGTCTGATCCACCTGAGTAGACCAATGGTTACTAATAGGTAGATGAAATGAAGGTTATCTATGATATCATGTAAATGACTCAACTTAATTAGGGGAGAATTTGTTTCATATTTTAATGAGCTTGACATACGAAAGGAACTATGCTCATAGGGATCTATTTCATTTTTTAATGAGGTTGACAAAGTAAAAGAGCCATCCTCATGGGAACCCAATTTCATTTTTTAGTGAGTTTGACACAGTAAAAGAACCATCCTCGTGGAGACCTATTTCATTTTTTAATGAGGTTGACATGGTAAAAGAACTATCCTCAAGGGTGTTGTTTCATTTTTTAACGAGCGTAAAATAGGAAAAAAATATGCCCCATATAACCTGTTTCATTTTTTAATGAGGTTGACACGGGAAAAGAACCACCCTTAGGGAAATATGTTTCATTTTTTAATAAGGTTGACATAGTAAAAGAACCATCCTCATGCACTTGTTTCATTTTTTAGCGAGGTTGACACAGTAAAAGAACCATCCTCATGGTGACCTGTTTCATTTTATAACGAGGTTGACATAGTAAAAGAACTATCCTCTCAGTGACCTGTTTCATTTTTTAACAAGGCTGAAATTGTAAAATAATTATCCTATCATTCAAGATCATGGCTTTCGTTTGGAAGTAACACATGCCAAGGGATTCTTCTAGACCATGGCTTCGAGGAGATCTTCATTAGAAAGAAGAATAACTCTCTGGAAGGAATCCATGTGAAGAGGATCAATAGGAATAAGAAAATCATATTCAAATTCCCCCATTGAAGCTTTGACCACGTCAGTTATTGGATCCAAGTCAAAATAATTCAAGTAGATAGTGAGAGGCTCACTTGCATCGGTAACTGAAAACATTGGACGGGTTGCCACATAATTAACCTATGGTGTGGTAGGTACCACTTCCATATAAGGAACATTCAAGGGTGTTGGATGATTGGTAGTCAAAGCAAGATCAATGTATGAAATTTGATCAACCATCACAATGTTTCCATTGTGAAGGTAGGACATCTCGCGAAAGAGTGTCGATACGACATCTTTCATGGCATAGACATAATCTCACCCAAGGAGAAAATTGAAATCCAAGGGACCTTGGAATACCATAATATTGATACAAATAGTCTTACCTTCCAAGGTAAAAGGTAACTTAGGAAGGATCCCTAAAGGTTCACTAACAGTTATGTTAAAAGCTAACAAATTATTTGTAACGGGAACAAGCTGAGGGAAACCCAAAGCTTGCCAAGTAGTTGAGGATAAAATATTGACAAAAGCACATTCATCTACATTTTTTCAACACAAATTCTTACCATAAGCCTTCAAATGATTTGGAAAGGGGTGGAAGAAGGAAGACGAGGTTATGTCAGTCTACTCCAATCAAAAGAAATAGCCTCATTACCTGTATGGGGTTCAAAATCAAAAAATGAAATGCCCACATGTGTATAAGAATCTGATGTAACGTGAAGAACCTGAGTGGCGTGAAGTTCACTCTCTAAAGGGAGATTGGGATTGACCGAAGATGGAATCGATTTGACCACTTGATCAAAAAATGGTCCATCAACCTGAGTGATACATGTTTCAATCTCCAATGGAAGAGTGGGATTGACTATACTTGGATTTAGATCAATCACTTCATCAATTGAAGATAGGTGGGGAGAAATCTTATAGTAATTAGTTGGAAGTTGTTGTTGTGAAACAGTAAGTTTTTACAACAGTTAATAAGTCTCATCAATGTGTAAATTATATAGACCTTAATGCAACCTTCCAACTTACTAAAATCAACTTTTCTCATAATTCTTTACATGTTTTGTTATATTTTGCCTAATGATAAGGGTAAAGATGAGATGTCATGTCTTGTGGTCTAGTGTGCATTGATTACAAGTTTCAATGGGTTTTGGAGCAAATTTTGGTTAATTAAAGTGCAGGAACTCGAAGGAGACAAGTAAGAAGGATTTTAGGAGATAGGATCTCCCTCCTTAACTCCTCACTCACTCGAATATTCCCCCATCAAATCTCATCAACTCAAAGTTGCAATTTGCCAAGCCATTAAGATTATTGGTAGCCAAGCCAATGATAGTTGAAGACTAGTTGATCTCAAGTTTAGAAACCAAGCCTCCCTAAATTTAAGGAATTTGTTGGTAACTTCAACTGTATAAATTAGAATGCCGAGAGCCTCATTAGGATTCAGCTTTTTTTTTATTGTAGCCAAGAGGAATTTTCAAGCTGGGACATTGTGACTGACCACTCTTGTGTCTTTTTGATATTTTAATTTGAACCCAAACAATAGACATGCACGGTAGGTCTATAGTGGAGAACATCTTACCTTGCCTATGCTATGGAAATTCATGAAATTAACCTCAAGTATGGAAGAGTGCTTTCGGATAATCAACCTCCATCTCCACCTGAGGAGTGTGAAGAGGAAAAAGAGGAAAGTGTCCCTCAAGCAAATCCACCTTCTTTTCCTGAGAGATTAACCCATCTTGTCCAGCACACCCCAAAAGAGACTGAACTTCTGGGTGAGTTGAAAAATCTGTGTGTCAAAATTCCTTTTCTCAAAGCGATCAAAGATGTCCCCATCTACAACAATTTAATCAAGGATAAGTGTTTCAAACATTCAAGAAGGTGAAAGAAAGACACCCCTACCATTAATGTCATTGAACAACTGTCCAACTTAATGTTGGGGCGAGTGATTTGCCCAAAGTATCTAGATCATGGAAGTCTTGTAGTAGATGTACACATCAATGGAACCATTTCCCCCATACCTTGATCAATATTGGGGCTGCCATCAATGTGATGACTAAGGATACTATGCTTAAACTGAATCTCAAGGATGATTAAGAAGGACCACAACAGTCGTGCAGCTTGCAGACAGATCCACGGTAGCTCCTGAGGGAATTGTTGAGGATGTGATAGTCTCCATTGATTCCTAGGAATACCCTGCTGAATTCTTAGTTCTCCAACCTAAGACCAAGTTCATTGGTTATCCTCTCATCCTTGGAAGGACATGGTTAGCCACTTTCGATGCTTACATAAGTTGCAGGGTTGGGAACATGACCATTAAAAATGGGGATCTTTCCAAGAAATTGGTCTTGTACCCTCCTGCTCAAGCATCTCTAGATAATGAATTACCTTTATGGTTAAAAGAGGAGGAAGAAGAGGAAGCCTACTCTTCCCCAATCTATACCCTAAATGCTACTATAAGAGGGGGGAAACCTTATAAAGATGACCTAATTGAGAAAATCCTCCAAAATCAACCCCCCAACACCATGTCTCTGGAGGAGTTACTAAAGGTATCCAAAGACAACCCTTGGATTGATATATGCTTAGCTGACTCAAGCCCTACTCATGTGAGGATGATATAATTAAGCCCAGAAAGAGCATTGAAAATCAACCCCTCTTTATGTACACCAAGAAGAGGAGTTATGTGACATGCTAAGAAAGAATTTGGATGCCTTTGCCTGGAGTTACAAGGAAATGAAGGGAGTGCACCTTTAGGTGTGTACTCACCACATTTACATCAAGGAAGGCTGCAAGCCAAACCACCAACGTCAAAGGAGAATGAACCCAACCCTCCAAGATATAGTCAAAGAAGAACTGCAAAAGTTGTTGGATGCAGGGTTCATTTACACCATCTAAGATAATGAGTGGGTGTCTCCTCTGGTTTTGGTTCCAAATAAAAATGGAAATTGGAAGACCTATGTGGATTACCAAGAGATAAACAAAGCCACAAAAAAGGACCATTTCCCTCTACCTTTCATTGACCAAGTATTAGATGGTCTGGCAGGAAATAAGTTATTCTCTTTCCTAGATGGATTCAATGGTTACAAACAAATCCAGATCAACCTAGAAGACCAGGATAAAACCACCTTCACCTATCCCTAGGGTACCTTTGCTTATAGGGTCCTTCCTTTTGGTTTATGCAATGCCCCTGCCACTTTCTAGAGAGCAGTCCTGAGCATCTTTGCAGAGCTAGTCCATGATTATGTGGAAATTTATATGGATGATTTCACCCCCTATGGGTGTGATTTCCTGGAGTCTCTCTCTAACTTGGGAAAGGTGTTAAACAAATGCATTGAAATGAACTTATCCCTTAGTCCCTAGAAGTGTGAATTCTTAATGACTGTAGGGACTATTCTAGGTCACTCAATATCCCAGGAAGGGCTGCAAGTAGACCCAAATAAGATACCTATCATAAAGAGTGTCCCTACTCCTTAGAAGCAGAGGGATGTCAGAATTTTCTTAGCCTTAGCCAGATGCTATAGGAGATTCATAAAAGACTTTAGCAAGGCAACCTCACCCTTGTTTGGACTATTGGCCAAGGACTCTGAATTTTTATGGTCAGAAAGATGCCAAGAGGACCTAGAAACCCTAAAGGACAAGTTGACTACTGCACCTATTCTCCGAGGCCCAAATTGAGTTCTTCCTTTCCACATACATGCTGATGCCTTTCACAAAGCTATAGGAGTAGCTTTGGGCCAGAGAGATGACAAGATACCTTATGCCATTTACTTCATCAGTAAAAATCTGTCCAAATTTGAGTTAAACTACACTGTGACTGAAAAAGAGATCCTAGTTGTTGTCCATTCATTGAATAAATTTAGACATTACATTACTGGTTACCAAAAATTTTTACATACCAACCATGCTGCCATTAAATATTTGATGAACAAACCTAATATGAATGCTCGAATTATTAGATGATTACTTTTGTTACAACAATTCGATCTAACTATTATTGATAAACATGGAAGAGAAAATGTAGTTGCATATTTTTTGTCTAGATTGACTTTGCCTGTAGGTGAGGAAGGAATGGTTGATGACCAGCTGCCAGATGAGCATTTATTCTCCATTTTAGTTCTCTCTCCATTCTTTTCTAACATAGCCAACTACTTAGTAGCTGCACAATTCCCTCCAAATAGATCCTCCAAGGAGAAGAGCAGAATTATAAGGAAAAGTGCCTCATTCACTTGGATTGGAGGCAATCTCTTCAAGATGGGCCCAGATGAAATTCTGAGAAGATGTGTCAAGGAGGAGGAAGTTTTTGACATCCTTCTGGATTGTCATGATGGGCCTTGTGGAGGTCACTTTGCAGTCAAAAGGACAACATTTAAGGTACTACATGCTGGCTATTACTGGCCCACTCTCCACCAGGATGAAAGAAGGTATACCAGCCAGTGTGATCGGTGCCAAAATATGGGGAAACCTACTCCCAGGGATGAAATGACTTTGCAATCTCAAGTGACTTTCAAATCATTTGACAAGTGGGGCATGGATTTCATTGGACCCATTGATCCTCCATCCAGACATAAAAAGTACATCATTGTGTGCACCGACTACTTAACCAAGTGGGTTGAAACCGATGCTATCAAGGTAGCAAGAGAAGAAAGAGTGGTTGAGTTCTTGAGGGAGAATGCGTTTTACAAGTTTGGATACACTAGAGAGCTGGTCATTGATTAAGGCAGTCAATTCACCTCACACATGATTGAGAATCTATTAAACCAGCATAAGATCAAGCACAAAAAGTCCACTCCTTACCACCCTTAGGCTAATGGACAAGTAGAAGTCACCAATAGAGCATTGGAAAGCATTCTGACCAAAGTGGTTAGCAGCAGTAGAAAGGATTGGGCAAACAGACTAATGGAGGCCACTTGGGCCTACAATACAACTTGGAATACCACCACTGGCTTCACCCCTTATGATTTGGTCTATGGGAAGAAGGCTCTTCTCTCCATTGTATTTGAGAACAAGACTTTAAAGATGGAAGCACAATTGGATCTAGATGTTACAAGGGCATAAAAAGAGAGGTTTCTCTAGGTAAATCGATTAGATGAATTCAGGATGTAGACCCTCCTACACAGAGAGGTTACTCAAGTACAAAGGAAAATTTGGTATGCCAAAAATATCATTGATAAATTGTTTCAAGAAAGTGATTGGGCCATGTTGTATGACTCCCGGTACAGATATTTCAAAGGAAAGTTGATGACCAGATGGTTGGGACCATATATGATAGAAAAGTTCCATGATAATGCATTTTTAAGATAATAACCATCAATGAAGAAGGTATCCCTTTGCTTGCCAATGGGTACAGATTGAAAGTCTACAAAAAGCATTTGTCAAATAAGGAGTTCATTAGTAATATTAGCAAGGCAGTAATGGTGATTGAAGGAGTCTTGACTTCCACCTCACTAAGTTCTTGAGTTCTGTTGAAGTTTTGAAAAAAATAAAAAAATAAAGAGACCCGGGTGAAAACCTCCATGAGGCACTTGAGGCCCACTCTTAGCTTGAAAACCTCTTTGAGGCAGCCCAAGAGTGTTAAAAAAAATTACCTCTGGGTGAAAACCTATTTTGAGGCGCCCCGGGCAGGAAACCAGGATGAAAACCTTCTTTAAGGCAACCTGGTTATCTTGCAAAAAAAATAAAAAAAGAAAAGAAAATAAGAAAAAGAGAGAGAAAGCACAAAAATAATGGCAGGGACCTCAAACCTTCCCACTCATAACAATTCTAGTTTTTGAAGGTTTTCAAGAAGATAATGGACACAGAGATTAGAGGGAAGAAAGCCCTACAAAACCCCATTTTTTTCTTCATCCATTTCATCTCCTCAATAATCCCCATGTTCCTTCCTCCATACTCATCTCTAGCCACATAAACATTCAAATTTCAAGCAATTTTGTGCTTACTATAGGATTTCTTGTAATTACTACAGGAGTTTCGTGTAGTAATATAGGAAGTTCTAAAAATCTATAAGAAAGGAAGTTCGATGGAGAAATTATGATGTAGGCCTATTTTGGGATAATAATAAAAAAAAATCCATTGACTTCACCACACCTCAGCCAACACCCTTCATGCCCATGTCACCCCCTATCTCCATCAAAAAAGAATCAAGTTAGAAAAAAAAAATGAAGATGAAAAAAAGAGAAAAGAACATCAAAGGGGCATGCCACCAGCGGCCTACCTCACCTACCACTCCATGGCCATGCCTTACACTCATTCCAATACCTATTCACCTTCCAAGCAAAGAAAGGACACAAAAATTCAAAATAAGGGAAGCAACAGGACTTCTATAGTAGTACTACAAGAAACCTTGTAGAAGCCTATTTTGAAGTAGCAGCAGGCTCCAGGCCTAACCTTCAGCACCATTATTGAAAGAGGAGAAGCACAACTGCAGGCACAATGGAACTTATCCAAATCTTAGTAGCAACAAGGGAAGCCAATCAACGAGAAGACAACCCATCAGCAAAATGAAATCAACAAAAAAGAAAAGCAGTCGAGAAGATGGACCTGAGGCATGAGCAGCATAGCAGAACCACCCTCCAACATGCATCAGCAAGGCAAAGGAAGCCATAGGTATTTCACCTCATCCATACTCCCTAATAAGTACAAATATGATTAAAATTGTAGGAATATGTAGAAATTTGATTTTATAAGCGAAGGTGGCCAGTTAACTTAGCCACCTTCAGTCCGATAACAAAACGTAAAGTGTTAGTCAAATCGACACATGGCAAGGTCACATCAAGGGGAATAAATCGGAAAGGTGGTCAAGTTACAGTGAATAGAAGTGGGTGATGATTACAAGGAAGGGTGGCATGTTAACTAGTAGTGGCACCAACGGTCCAAAAGGAGAAATGCGTACTCAACCATCCAATACATCACTCAATGAAATCAACCATAAATTGAAATATTCCTTGACTTTCATGAAAAGTATTGTTCATTTCCAGAATTTGAGAGCTAAGATAACCTCAAGAAGCCATTGAAAGGAAAATTTAGTCTCGGCCTACTACAGTGAGAACCTACAGGAAACACAAAGAAACTACAAGAAACAGTGAGCACCTATAGGAAATACAACAAAACTATAGGAAACAGGGAGGATTGTCAAAAATGTTGTAAGTGGGTGCCTAGGGCTAGCAATTCAAGAATTCTCATCACCAAAGAATTTCAGAGAAAGGTAGGTGCCATATCCTCTATGCTTTCATTTGTAAAGAGGAAAGGAAGGAAATTGTCATTTCTTTTAAGTATTTATAGTGTGCATAGAGATAGACAGAATTTTGTGGAAGATTGTGTAGAGTAAACTCTAAACCCTCATCACCTAGAGAAGCTCTTAAGATATAGCCACCCAAACCTCATACAAGCAGATTGATAGAGAGAAGAGATAACAGGGGGTTTCAGCAAAAGGGAGCCCACTAGAACAACCAGAATACACCAACATCCTCCTGTGGTAGAAATATTTACAAGGCATCAATGGTTGTGATTCTTCGAGCTACTTAGGGGATATCTGATGATATAGCTAGGGAATTTGCATTGCCACTCATACCTCTAGTTAGAGCTAGTGCCACTGCTGTAGTGAGGGTTTTTCAGTAACAATTACCCCTTATAGCATTAGCAGGATCACTACACTTCCTCTAGGGTTGCAACAAAGAAAAGAGGAAAAAACTAGCAACACTCTTGCCAAGAAGAGATTTTTCTTGGAAGGAGAAGAACCAATTGAAGGCAAAAATGGGATTAGAAGGGAAAGCATTCCATATCCTTGGAAGTAAGTAAGCTATCACATCATCAAGTATATTTCCTTTGAGGGTAGAATCAGTATAGTCTACGAGTACCAGTTTAGACTCCTCCATGAGTTGAGATTTGGAGAAGAGTTACCTCCTCATATAAGACTTAGTGTGCCTTAATTTTTGTTAAAATCAATGATAGACATGAGCATCAAAGTACAAGAAGGGAAGCATCAGTAGCTGGCACATCATGGATTGATCAAACTCATACTAGAAGATACCCTAAACAAGTTGAGAATCCCTATTATGTGGTTAACATTTGCAGACATGAATGAAGAAGATGAAATTGAAGTCATTGAGTATGAAAGAGACCCTACTTCTTGTGATGAATAAGAGGGAGAAGAACCTAAAGAAGAAGAACAAGAGCTTGAATAAGAGGAAGAAGGAGAAGAGCCTGAAGAAGAGTAGGCATAAATAGATGAGACAAAGGATGAACCAAGTCCTAAAATATAGAGCAAGGAAGAAGAGGAATCTCCAAGGGTGTCTCTGGAGCCCATAGAGAAGGAAGTAGTGGTTTCCTTAACTTCTCTAATTACACCTATCCAATCAAGAGGAAAGAGGCAGAGGCAGACTCCCCCATACTTCAGAACAAGAAGGAGCACTAGGATAAAACAAGGGAGACCTCAAACCCCTACTAAGATTCCATTATTATAAAGGACTCACTAAAAGAACAAGATAGTTTAGTCCCTATAGGAAAGAGAGGTGAAGAAGGAACATCACAACAAGCTTCCCCCAGGTCACCCATCACCTATGTTAAGAAGCTTGTCACCAGGTCAAAATCAGCAAAACAAGTTAAAGAACCTTTGACCCCTTTTCAAAAAGGGAAATGTCTCCTATAGGAAACATAGACAGGCCTACAGGAAGCAAAGACAGTCCTATAGGAAACTAAAACGGAGGAGGAAGCAAGCAATATTTTATCCACAAGAGGAGGAAACTACAACAGAGGCTTGGGATGTCAATGAGGCCACCAAAGAAATGAAAGACATGCACATAGATTGAGTTACTCAAAGGATGAGCAACACTTTCAATAGGGGGGTGATGATGATGCTCATAAATGGGTAAATTATATAGACTTTAATGCAACCTTCCAACTTACTAAAATCAACTTTTCTCATAATTCTTTACATGTTTTGTTATATTTTGCTTAATGAGAAGGGTAAATATGAGATGTAATGTATTGTGGTCTAATGTGCATTGATTGCCGGTTTCAATGGGTTTTGGAGAAAATTTTGGCTAATTAAAGTGCAAGAACTCGAAGGAGACAAGCAAGAGGGATTTTAGGAGATGGGATCTCCATCCTTAACTTATGACTCACTCAAAGATTCCCCCATCAAATCTCATCAGCTCGAAGTTGCAAGCAGTTGAGCCATTAAGATCATTGGCAGCCAAGCTAGTGATAGTTGAAGACGAGTTGATCTTAAGTTTGGGAACTAAGCCTCCCTAAATTTAAGGAAGTTTTTGGTAACTTCAATTGTATAAATAAGAAGGCTTAGAGCCTCATTAAGGTTCGACTTTTGTTTATTGTATCCAAGAGGAATTTTCAAGTTGAGGCATTGTGACTAATCAATCTTGTGTATTTTTGATATTTTAATGAAAATGAGAATCATTCCCTTGATATAGCAGGAAAAGGTGACTATGATGAGTCCCTTTGCATAACCTACAAGGAAACTTAACTTTAACCTTTTTCCCTGGAATCTAATAATCATTGGTTGATGAATCAATTAATAAGGAAGTGGTCATCCTTACAAAGCTTGCAAGGGTATTTGGCCTTACGATGCTTTTTAGAAGTTTCCTCAACATTGCCAGTACTTACAACCATGGTTGGTTGGTTGAGTAATTTCTTATCTTGCTTCTTCTTCTCCATCCCTTTCTTCTTCTTATTATTCACCTAGTTACTAGCATCAAAGCTTTTACCAAGTGAAGAGAAAGAGGATGACATGTTGGATGAAGAAGGTAAAGGGTCAACAATAGGTTGGTGATGTTAAGATGTTGAACTTGGTTGAGGTGAAAAACTTGGTGGTGCCAGTACAATTGGAGTATTTGGAACTAAATAAGTTGAGAACATCCATATAGGTAAACCTATCGTGAATCTGGGAAGTGACAATGTGGCTATATAAGGAGGACCAACATTTCAAATATTGGGAAAAGGAATAGGATTCTCGTTAATGGGGATTCCTTGGTCGGTAACTTTCAGATTGGTAGCCATTAGATTCAATCAAAAAAAAAAAAAATTATTATAAAAATTAAATAATATTCACAATCCACACCTAAGGTCTTGTAAAAATAAAATAAAAACAAACATATAACACACGTTAGTAAATATAAAGAGTCAAGCCAAGCAAACAAACTTTTCCTGGTGAAATAGCTAGTTGGTAATGAAATCCAACGTCAAAGAGATCAAAGTGAAAAGTGAATAATGATAGAGTAGATGGAACCATTTACACGAACAACCTACTTAATGAAACTATTTGATGCAAGTAACTTCACTTATGCCATCTCGAGTGAAGATTACCCTCCAAAAAGTCCAAGTGAGTCTAGTCAACATCTATTCTAGGTATAGCAGGACCTTCGCTCTATTGCCAAGAAATAGCCCTAAGATTATGGTCTCTAATGTTACCAACTACAACAATTCAACCTAGGGGAACAGTCGTAAATCAGATGTACATGCAACGACAAAGTAACAAAGCTCAATCCTCTTGAAAGCTCCTCAACATGGTTAATTGGAGGTTTACTTTCAAGTGGCCCCAAGTACCTTAAGGCACCATTGTAATACATGTAAATCATTGTATCATAGTCAATGAAGTGGGTATTATCACTTCACCAGGTCTAATATGATCTCATGCTTGACTCCTTTGTAAGGGGAGCTTCCTAGAGAAAAATTGAAATAACTGGATTTACCTCCCTATCACAAGATTCTAGTGTTTTTCTATATCTTTGGAAAGTTTACTCACTTCCCAATTCCAAAGCCCTACAACCTAATCTACTGTAGATGGAAAGAGCCCTAAAAATAATAAAAATTCTAAATGAATTGTATTAACATTGTGTTATTAAGTTGTTATTTACTCAAAGGGTAAATGAATGTGAAATTGATGGTATTATGACTTGACTCAAAACTATAATACATCAAATATGAAATTTGTCATCTCTTCATTTCAATGAATTCTAGCTAGAGTAAGCAAAGAGGTTCTACTTTAAAAAATTAACTCCAACATATACCATTTCTAATTTCAAATGAAATTCAAAGCTCTAAGTTGCAAACCACGCAATGTAATCCATGCAAAATTTTCCTGAAAACTATGCAAATGTAATCTATGCACAATTTCCATTCATAAAATGAGAATTCTAACCATTCAAATGTTATCTGTGCAATATAATTCTCTAAAACAAACACAATATGATCCCAAAGTAGCGAAAGAAAAACAAGACTATTTCCGTTCACTAATACAACTAAAGAACCAATCAAGTGTAAGTAAAGGAAATCAGGTGAAAATTCCAAAGATAAAAAATAATGACAGTCAAAGGCAATTAACACTCGTACACAATTCATCCCACCACCCCCCCCCCCCCACCCCCACCATCACGACTGATGGGGATTGTTTCTGAAAAAATGAAAGCAAAAACGTGCAAAAATTGTTAAGAAACTGAGAGAATATTTGAGTAATGACCAAAGGAAATCAAATTTAAAACACCCAATAAAATCTTTAAAATGAATATGCTTTAATGAATGTTATGAAATCGATGCTTAAAGTGTAATTTTGATTAAACTTAATTACTGGAATAAAATTTACTTACGTTTTCAATTCAACACAAGAAGCACATCTCATCAAAACACTATTTCTTGAGAAACCCTACCTTTCAATCCTTGAAAACTATCAAGAAAACTCCTTCACAACATCCTATCAAACATATGGAGACTGACTAGAGGCATAGACAAGTGTAATGAAACCTTAAAAAACAAAAATTCATACTTTAATGAGAGGAAAAACTATTTTTTCAAAAATTCTCCAAGTATGCGTAGGTAGACAGTATAGTACAATGCATATACACACTATTTCTAAGGGTAATATGCACATATTTATGCTCTATTTCTTAATAGAAATGATGCAAATCGAGAAACTTAAAAAAAAGGTATCCAAACAAATCACAAAATCTGAAAGATCATTAACTTGTCAAGACTCAGATAAAACTATCAAAAAAGGTTCGAGAATAAAAAACGAGATGGAAGAGAATAGGATGTTCCCTAGTGGAGTCACCAATTTATTATGAGGACTAATTACAAGTTTAGACATAAACAATCTCCCTAGGTTTCCAACAAAACCTAGTAACAAGAAAACAATCAAGTTGATTCCTTTCCTGAACCTATCTTTTATTTAATCATAAAATAACAAGTTGAGAAACATAAAATCATACCTTATTACGACATGCTTGATGAAGATCCCTCTTTGTGCTTTAGTGCAGCTCTTGAATCTAGACCTGCACACATTGTAACAACAAAGGATCAAATCCATATGAAACATAAGTGATTCAATGATTCAAACTAGTGATCAAGGAGACTAGTAACAAACATCATTCTAATGAACAAATAGAAATAACGTAAACCATCCATGAAATTCATCAATTAATCCATTAAACAATGCAGTGAGAATAAATGCTTTTTTGTATTAATTTCATAAACACAAAGAGCTAAAAAACACGTGCCTTGATGTTGTGAACCTCCTTCCATTAATCTCAATCCTCTCCAAGAATGATAAGCTCTCCAACCTAATTTCTCGAGCATAAACCTATTCTCAGCAGCCTCTCTCAACTCCCCCATCTATGGCTTGATTAATAGGCTAAAAGGAAGTAGTTTGAGATCCTTAGTCCAAGGATGAGATCCACTAAAAGAGGGATGAGGGCTCCTTGAAGAATGGGGGTTAGCTCCATCAAAAATGAGGTTAGGCTCAAATAAACATGAGTTTTGGAGCCAAGCCTCCCTAAATTTAAGGAAGTTGTTGGTAACTTCAGTTGTATAAATAAGAAGGCCTAGATCCTCATTAGGATTTGACTTTTGTTTATTGTAGCCAAGAGGAATTTTCAAGTTGAGACATTGTGACTGATCACTCTTGTGTATTTTTTATATTTTAATGAAAATGAGAAGCATCCCTTGATCCAGTAGGCAAAGGTGACTATGATGAGTCCCTTTGCATAACCTACAAGGAAACCTAACTTTAACCTTTTTCCTTGGAATCTGATAATCATTGGTTGATGAATCAATAGTAAGTTGATGAGAATTATTTGACCATACTTCCAAGGCCTTAGGAATACCAGGACAATTGATAAGGAAGTGGTCATCCTTACAAAGCTTGCAAGGATATTTGGTGTTACAATGTTTTTTAGAAGTTTCCTCAATGTTACCAATACTTACAGCCATGGTTGGCTAGTTGACTACTTTATTATCATGCTTCTTGTTAATTTTAGGTATGTTCTATGCTAGAGCAATTTATTTCAATTTCTTTTCCACATTAGCATAAAGTAAGCTGTAGATAAAACATAAATATAAATCGCAGAAGACAAGCCAAGACAAGAGGACACAAGATGTAGCGCTAGCCAAGGACAAACCCCAATGTGCGGAAACCCTTGATCAATTCTTCTTTTATGTTCTTCAAAGTTCAGCAAAGAAAGTGAGAGAGATAGTACATTTACAATAGAATTCAATCACTTTGACTTTTGATATCGGCATGAGATCAGTTGAAGACATATTGCTTCAACTGATTCTCTAAGGTGACTCGTTCACCTATCATAGTGTTGCATCTCGTCTTTTTGTTGCACATTACCGTGTGACACCTTGTTGTACTGTCACATGTGTTGAACCTTGATGATTGAGCTGCTCTCATCTTCATGATGCTCATCATGATGTACCTTCTATAGTCTTATTCATCATCAAGCTACCCATGCTCATGATCTCATTCATCATTATGTTGCCCATGCTCATATCATCATGCATCATTATGTTACCCATGCTCATATCATCATGCTACTTATTATGTTGCCCATGATCTCATACATCATGTTGCCTTCCTTCAAAGATAGATGTTACAGCTATTTCATCAATTCCTGGTAGTTCCGGCTTTTCCAACAATTCTGGCTTTTCCGACAGTTCCGACATTTCCAGCCTTTCCGGCTTTTATGGAAGTTCTGACTTTTCTGGCTTTTCCGGCAGTTCCAGTTTTTCTGGATTTTCCGGCTTTTCCTTATGATCTCTCCTCCTACTAAAACCCAAAGACAAGTAGAGAGAGGAAGATATCCAGGTGTGTGTAGAAATGACTTGAAGTCCTCTTCTATTTATACTAAAATGTAGAGGTTTAATAGACATGACTATTGGGCTTCTGAGCCTACATAAGTCGTTGGCCGACTTAACAATTTGTCCATAACATAAATAAATTCATAACTTCATAAATACTTATCGAAATTGGATTATCTTTAGATCAATCCTACACCTCTCAATGAGAGGGTTCTAATAAAAATATTAGCTGCCATAAATAATATGACCCACATGGAGTTTGGCCCTATTTGCCAATTTTAACACTCCCTCTCAACTAGGGAGAACTCCATCCATTGATCCATATGTCCAATTGTACTATCTCTACCATCAGTGCCCGCATTGCTCTACTCAGCTTTGCTCAGCTCTACTCAGCTCTACTAGCTTTGCTTAGCTATGTTGGCTTTGCTCTGCTCTGCTCAACTCTGCTAGCTTTGCTCTGCTATGTTGGCTCTGCTGGCTCTACTCAGCTCTACTAGGTTTGCTGGCTCTACTCTGCTCTGCTCAGCTCTACTGGCTTTGTTGGCTCTTCTCTGCTTTTCTTATCTCTACTCAGCTCTGCTAGATTTTCTCTGCTCTGCTCAACTCTGCTCAGCTCTACTAGCTCTGCTCTGCTCAACTTAGCTCTATTGAACCATGAAGAAGAATAATTGATCGAGAATGTGTCATACCATTCTCCACTGACCTGAAGTCAGTCTCAGAGTGTGTACCACTAGTCCCAAACCAGACCTCAACTGGCCCGAAGTCATTGTCATAGTAGGTACAACTCCTAGAACTAGTCCCAGACCAGTATTCTACTGACTCGAAGTCAATCTCAAAGTATGTACCACTAGTCCCAGACCAGTCCTCAACTGACACGAAGTCAGTGTCATAGTGGGTACAAATCCTACCACTGGTCCCAGACTAGTATCATTGATCCCAGATCAATGAAGGTCATCCTAGCATAGGGAGTATGGTAGATACATCGATGCATCCATTGGTACTACTATGGTCCCTATCCCCATTTCCCTGCTCATTGATTAGATGAGAGGTACTTCCCATGAGTCCCAGACTGCACGGGTAGGATGCCTCGATAGGAGAACTTAATCAATCATGTCCTCACAGGAGAACTAATCATCCTACTACATAATTTCCATGGATAACACATCATCGAGGCCTCACAGGAGAACTAATCATCCTGCTACACAATCGTCATGGAGAACACATCATCCAGACCTCATAGGAGAACTAATCATCCCGCTACACAATCGTCATGGAGAACACATCATCCAGACCTCATAGGAGAACTAATCATCCTGCTACACAATCGTCATGGAGAACAAATCATCCAAACCTCACAGGAGAACTAATCATCTTGCTACACAATCGTCATGGAGAACACATTATCCAGACCTCACAGGAGAACTAATCATCCCGCTACAGAATCGTCATGGAGAACACATCATCCAAACCTCACAAGATAATTAATCATCCCTCTACACAATCGTCATGGAGAACACATCATCCAAACCTCACAAGAGAATTAATCATCCTGCTACACAGGAGAGCAAATCATATTGTCCCATAAGAGAGCGAATCATCTTGTCCCACAAGAGAGTGAATCATCTTGTCCACAGGAGAGTGAATTATTCTATCCATAGGAGAGCGAATCAACCTGTCCCAGTGCACACCACTGGGGGAGGGTGAGTCACCCTGTGGTCATATGTTGCTTCAATAAGAACCAAAAGCCCCCAAAACTCCCAGAGCTCAATGTATACAACATGCGGGACCCTTGTACAAGGGTCTCTTAACGACTCCAAGTCATTTGGGAAAATCACAGATTTGATCTTTCCCCCGGGGCTTAGACAAAGTGTAGCAACTTGTACATCATCTCATAGCAATGGAGCTTCCTTGCTCATAGACTTACCATATCCCAAATAAGGTAGTATTTGATGTCTATCTGCTTGAGAAATCGTCGAATACGAGATTCCTCAATAATCGAATCCCACCTCTAGTTGTCACAAAGAATCATAGTGGTACAAACAGCTCACTTGAAGAGCTTCCCCAACCAAGCAGCTTCATACGAGATCATACTCGTAGATATGTATCCGATCTCAGTGGTGCTTATAACAACCGACTTTTGCTTCCTTCTCATCCATGTTATTAAAGCATAATCCAAAGAGAAATAGCACTAAGAAGTGCTCTAGTGATCCTCCACACTACCTGCCCAATCAACATTCAAATAATCATGTAGTTTCATATTTCTGGCAGTGTATCTCAATCCATGAGAGATTGTGCCCCGAAGACATCTCAGAAGATTCTTAGCACCAATCCAGTGAGGTTCAACCAAATATGAGCTCACCATGCTAACTACAAAACATATGTCTGGACGGAAGTTCACCAAGAACATCAACACGAATGAGTTTATGAGATTCATAGGCATTTCCCAAATCTGGTCTGACATCACTACCATATAACTTTTGAAAGTTAAGATCCTCGAGTTAGTCATAGTCTTGCAATTCGCCATTCCACATCTAGAATCAATCTCCCTCTTACTTCTGCAAATGAAAGGGTCTTCACCTGTTAGAAGTAGTTCATCCTCATAAGGTGCTGGTATGAGAGGTCTATCATCCACAACCTTTGGATGGTTTGGATCTGTTTCACTTCTAGTGAATATTAGCTTTATCATACACCTATCAATCCTCTCATACTATGCTCGGGGTGTTTTTCTCAAGCCATAGAGGGCTTTCTTTCACCTACATATGCGATATTCCTGATTATCAATCTCAAACCCCTTGGGTTGTTCCAGACCTGTGGACCTGCTACATGAGGAGAATGGTCCCCTTGTAAGATTTTCCTTCGGTACATCTCAGAAATGTACTTTCATGCTCCTTTTGAATTCAGGCATCCCTGTCACCATCTCACTCATAGACCTTTAGTGCTACGTGATAATGGACATTGTCCCCAGTGGGCTTCCTGCAATTTGATACAACCCTGAACTCAAAAACATCTTTGAAAATTCTATTTCCAAACACGTACCTTTCCATTGATGAGTGCCACCCTGAAACCTTTGACTTCCATTTCCGAGATGGACACCAGGATCTTCTTGCGATCAGGTACATAAAAGTGATTCAGGGTTCCTTGCTTTCTTTGAAGAGTCGACCATTTCCTTGACAACCTACATTACCTTCGAACACTCCTTCACGTAATGTCCGAACTTATTACAACCAAGGCATCCACCTTTCCTTCCACCCTTAGATCCAAACTTCCTAATGAAGTGATCTTTAGATGGGCCATCAAAAACTTCCGCTACACCATTCTGATAATATGTTCTGCTTCGACTTCACCCTTTGTGAACTTAGAAGAGAGATGTGGAACCCATTGATCCTTTTGTCTTATCCCTATTGTCTTCACCTCAGCTCTGATACCATGTTAATTTTAGGTATGTTCTATGCTAGAGCAATTTATTTCAATTTCTTTTCCACATCAGCATAAAGTAAACTACGGATAGAACATAAATATAAATTGCAGAAGACAAGCCAAGACAAGAGGACACAAGATGTGGCACTAGCCAAGGACAAACCCCAATGTGGGGAAACTCTTGGTCAATTCTTCTTTCATGTTCTTCAAAGTTCAGCAGAGAAAGTGAGAGAGATAGTACATTTAAAATAGAAGTTAATCACTTTGACTTTTGATATCGGCATGAGATCAGTTGAAGACATATTGCTTCAACTGATTCACATATTGCTACAAATTACTGTGTGACAACTTGCTGCACATTACTGTGTGACAACTTGCTGTAGTGTCACATGTGTTGAACCTTAATGACTGAGCTACTCTCATCTTCATGATGCTCATCATGTTGCATCTTCCATGGTCTTATTCATCATCAAGCTTCCCATGCTCATGATCTCATTCATCATTATGCTACCCATGCTCATATCATCATGCATAATTATGTTGCCCATGTTCATATCATCATGTTGCTTATTATGTTTCCCATGATCTCATACATCATGCTGCCTTCCTTCGGAGACAGATGCTCCGACTATTTCGGTAGTTCCCAGTAGTTCTGGCTTTTCTAGTAGTTCAAGATTTTTCTGCAGCTCCCACATTCTGGCTTTTCCGACTTTTCTAGATTTTCCTGTATTGCCGGCTTTTCTGGCATTTCTGGCTTTTCTAGCTTTTCCGACAGTTCCAACAGTTCCGGCTTTTCCGGCATTTCCGGCTTTTCGAGCTTTTCTGGTATTTCCAGCGTTTCCAATGTTTCCGGCTTTTCTGGCAATTCCGGGTTATTATGAAACTAGCTCACAAAAGATAGAAAAGATAGATCAATGCCTTAGAATTCAGCCTCTTCGAGGGGGGCAACCTCCTTTACATTACACAAATGAATGATTCTTCCATGATTCAAATGAAAAAAACTCCTTTCTATATATAGGATTCTAAGGAGTCACAATATAACCCAGCCGACCTAACAATAATAATATAAAGGCAAAAAAATAACAATAGAGGGATTCTATGGGGCACAGTAATAACAATATGGGGACAATAGGGGCAC
>APFE031512153.1:2401-15675 GCA_000404065.3 Pinus taeda | reverse complement strand
TTGGTTGCAAAGATTGTGTTCAAGTATGGGGTTAGTACAAGAAGCTATAAGGATAGACTGTGATAGCCAAAGTGCAATTTTCTTGGCAAAGGACCCTGCATATCATTCAAAGACAAAGCACATTGATGTTCAGTATCACTTTGTGAGGGATATGATAGAAGACAAAAAGGTGTTGCTGGTAAAGGTGAACACATTGAAGAATACTGCAGATGCATTGACAAAATCTGTGAGCTCTGAGAAGTTCTCTTGGTGTAGAGAAACAATGGGCGTTGCAGGGCCGTATAAATAACTAAGCTCTCTTGTGGCCCCCTATGGAAAGAAAACAACAAGTGGTAGAATGTTGGGTTGTGTTATATTCTTTCCACAACTAGCCCACGTAGTTAACCAGGGGGTTAAAGGGGGGGCGAGTGCCTCCTTCGTTGTGCCGATTATGTAGCAGGGGGGTCACAGGGGGATTGAGGGGTGCAGGTAAACCCCCTCTATGGGTTCTGGGGTAGCACCTTGGAAAATTTTGTTTTTTGGACCCTATATTAGGTTGGGCAGACCTACCTATGGTTTTGTGCATGTTTTTCGCACATGGTTTTGGATGCAATGGTTTTTGGTCCATGGTTTTGGATGCGATGGTTTTCGGTCCATGGTATTGGATGCTTCAGCATGTATAAATATGTATTTTAACATTGAAAGGAACATAATGAAAAATCAAGCTAGTAGTCTTGGTTTTGGGATCCGGGGGAAAATAGCTGTGTATATGTGTTTTATGTGTTATGCTCTCACATTGTTTATTTTATGTGTTTTAGAATTCGTATGCAGGTAATTTATGTACGGGGTTAAAACATACATTTGGTATTGATCCACTGTTGGATCAACCATGCAGTGAATCTAGACTTTATTCATATTATGTATATGCCTATTTAAACCAGTGAATACAATATGAAATGGCTTTTGTCGGTTCATCATTATCATGAACTAGTATTTAAGTTTATGTGATTGTGATCAATTTCATGTTTGGGATGCTTATGAGTTGTAGGCTACCAATTAATTGCTTGTAAGGATACTTATGGTATGAGACTTTGGGTTTATTTTTATGTATTTCTCAGTTATTCAATTAGTTTCTTCTTTACAGTTTATTTTGTATAGGTATAGTGATCTTAATTGTGTTGGAATTCAGTTTATACTGCTCTAAACAGTTGTTGTCCATATTTTAGTTGCAAATGAAATTTTACATACATTTGTATGTTGTTATTTCTTCTCAATTTCTTTCTGATGTATAAGAAACATTTTTGCATACAAGGAAAGGATTTGTGTTTTTTTTCTCTCCTCTAAACTACAACATATATTTCTCCAAAGTATATGCTTGACAAGCCTTTGTGGGTGATATTGATTTTACTTGAATAAGTAAAATGGGTAGCAATTTGAATTGATCACATCTTTCCATTCTCTTCGACCATTCACACTTCAACTAAGATTTTCAAACTCCTTTTCATATTTGGTCTATGTATGCCATATAGTCGAAACCTTTAGTTTTCATAAGTTGAGGCATCCCCCTATGGTTTAAGAAGACCAGTCTTTCAACCCAACGAGTTTTGTGGTTACGTCTAAGATTTCTCCTTTTAGCGTAGATAAAACTATGGAGTGCTAACATTGTTGTATTAACTCATCACTTTAACTTGTGAACTAATGAGCACCAGTATTGCAACAAGAATGTTGGAACTCCTGGGGCTACCAACTTTACTTTATCAACCCGGGTTCATACAAACTTAGAGGTGACAGTGTTCTATACACAAGCAGATGAAATGGTCCACTCTTGGTCACTACTGATCTAGCAATAGACCACTAAGGTTTATCAAACTAGCCTTCTATTGGCTTAGAAGAAGTTTGATTACCAATGAAGAAAGGGGAACTTTACCCTAATTGAGGGAATTGAAATATTATCTACTACAGTAATGAAAGACTAAAATAAATGCTTTAAACACACCATTCATCTAGCTACTTGTTAAGAGACCTTGCTTCAGAAGCATTATAAGCTAACACAGGTGGAACCCTAGCTATCCTAAGCATGTAATCTGATCTGATCAAACACTTTACATGAACACAATATCCTTATTCTTTTTGTCCTTTTTATGAAAACATTAATCCTAATTCTTCTTGATTGTATGGCAGGTGGGTTAGGAGTGGAGAGATATAGTTGTGAAGGGTTAGATGGCTTAAGAGGCAAGTAGGGGTCTTCTCCTATCTTTCTAGATGCATTTTCCACAAATTGACCTCAAAACAAGCCACTACAGGTCGTCCTATAGGATGTCCTAATGCACCTACATGATCCCTTGTATTCCTATAGGATTCGAACGAAATCATAAGGAGTTATTTGGAAAGTGCTATAGGGCTTAGGGAAGGTGAATGATGGAAGGAATAAGGTAAGGGGTGGCTAAGACTTTCTCGAAACTCAAACAAAAAATTGTAGGATGGTTGGATTTACTCAACAAACATGGAAGGTTTTTCTTATGAAATGATAAATCGGTTTATGGACTTAGTGGCTTTTGGTGATCATGGATGGATGAGGTTAGGCTGGGACTGTTGACATGAGGTCTTCCTACACTATTTAAATTCCTACAATACACATCATTGGCATTTATGCATGAATAATTTCAAAACAAGAAAGATTTCCAATCAACATAAGAAAACATAATTCCATCATTCATTTGCCTAGTTCATGCATGGAAATACTTGCAGCATATTATGAAACACCATGAAATCTAATACAAAGTTAGATATATTAGAAATAACAACTGCAACCTATCCTTGAAAACTGAAAAGGTGTTGGCCTAATTAGTAGAAAACCCTAAATTCCATAAGAAGTCATAATTCTCTCTTTTTGGGGCTGAATAGGAGTTATTCCTAAAACCATGGTCCCTTAAGGAAGGAGTGAGGCAAGATCCACCTCTTATCAGCCTTTCTAGTATTCCTTTATCTCTCTAAATCTACTACTAAAGCTATGCACAAATGGAAGCAAACTAATCAAATTAACCAATACTTGCAATGAAATAATGTGAAAATCAATCCAACAAGTAATCTATCAAATAACCTAAGCATACTACGGTTGGGACCTAACCCAATATCTTCAGCCCTCTGATTCAACTCAGTGTTGGATCAAGGAAATGCTCATTTTCATTAACATATCAAAAATTACATAACAATGTTTTTCCACAATCCTTCAACTTGAAAATTCTTAGTTATCTTGCCTAAAAAATCTGAATACTAATGAGGCTCTAGGCCTCCTTATTTATACAACTAAAGTCTCGAACAACTTTCTTAAATCTAGGGAGGCTTGGCTCCCAAACTCAAGATGAATTGGTTCTTAACTATCACTAGCTCGACTGTCAATGATCTTCATGACTGGGCTGCTTGCAACTTCGAGCTAGTGTGATTTGATTAAAGGATATTCGAATGAGTGAGAATTTAATGAGGAAGATCCATCTCCTATAATCTCCCCTTCTTGTCTCATTTGATTTCCTGCACCTTGATTAGCCAAAATTGCCATGATTTTCTCCCAAAAACCTGCAATCAATCCACACTAGACCACTAGACATAACACCTTACTTTTACTCATTAAGCAAAATATAATTAAAACATGTAAGGAATTATGAGAAGAGTTGATTTTAGTAAGCTTGGAGGTGTATTAAGGTCCATATAGTTACCTAATGATGAGCCCCATCATCCTCCACTACTGAAAGGGTTGCTCATCCTATTAGTAACTTAATCTATGTCCATGTCCTTCATTACTCTAGTGGCTTCCCTAACATCCCATGCTTCTGCTATAGTTTCCTCTCCCTGTGAATAAAAGCATGCCTTCCTCTCTATCTATTCCCACTTATTTTCTTCTTCTTCTTCTTTCTTTCCTTCCAACATTGCTAAAAGCAATGGTGGATTGAGCCTCAAGCCAATCTAATTAACTTTGAGCCTTTGTAGAGCTTGCTTATACATGGGGGTTCTGTTTAGTGCCTCTCTCATTCTGTCAGAAGAATGTTATTCTATGATTTTTAGGCTGTAAGGTAAGGTGCCCCATCTCCTTTGGCAGGCTTGCACGCTGTCATCTCCTAGCAATCTGAACATGTCTTCAAAGTGTGTGATTGATTTTTCTTGTGTAGCAAGGTACCTAGGTGCAAGCTTAGGATCATTTGCAATGAGGTTGTGGGTGCTGATGATAGCCATTGGGTTAGATTGTTTAGCTCTGATCATAAGGGGTTTTATCTCTTCTCTTTCTATTACCTTCTTCATCTCTTTAGCTCTTGCCTCCTCAGATTCATCCATGATGCTAAATCCATCAATTGAAATCTCCTAGTTTTGAATTTGGGTCTTGCACATTTAGATCTGTTAGGGCCAAGTTGTGTAGGTAAAACTCATACATTTTTATTCTATCTTCTAAGGTGCTTTGATCATAAAGATCAATGAATTGTTTGTAGTCTTGGAAGGGCATAGTGCCTCTTTGTGCTAGAGTCTTGGTTTGGAATTGTAGCCATTGTCCTTGAGATACAAGGCATAAGACTTTGTTGTCATCCTACACTGGATTTCCTCCAAGGATAAACTGGCCATAGTTGCCAACTAGCTTTCCTTTTCTTGTAGTTGCCCCCTTAGCCATGCATTATCTACTTCTAAATGAGATTTCATCATTGCTTCTCTGTCCCTTATGCTTCCCAGTTCTTTTCCCATTTCCTTCAATTTCTCCTCCATGTGGCCTACATCCTCCACCCATTTTGATTTGGAAATTTTCATCCACCTGTGTGTCCTTGCCCTTTCTTTTTCAAGTTTAAAGAATAGGGGAATGGAAAAATTATGTGGGATTACCCTACCTCCTTCAGTGAACCTATAGTAGGAGATGAGGTTGTGCTATGGACTAGGTTCTCTCAGCTCTTGGTCCTCTTTCTTTGTTTCTTGTTGAGTGATACCATGTTGGTCCCTTTTCTATGTTTCCTGTAGGTTTCACAGAGTTTCCTATAGGATGGCCTCAACTTCCTGTAGGTCTGTCTGTGTCTCCTATAGGAGACCTTTTCCCTTTGATGAGGTTGACCTTGTGACAGGCCTCCTAACATAAGTGATGGGAGATTTGGGAGAGGCTCGTTCTGATGATCCTTCTCCTTGATCCTTCTCTACAGGGGCTACCTTTTCTTGCTGCTTTGGTGAATCTTCAATGACAATTGGAGTTTTTATGGGTGTTTGAGGTCTCCCTTGTCTAATCCTAGTGCTCTTTCTTGCCCTGAAGTACAATGGGGTTTGTCTTTGCCTATTCCCTTTTGACTTGATAGGTGTACTTATGGTAGTAAGAGCAGTTGATGCCTCCTTCTTAGTGGGTTTTGTAGATACCCTTGGTGATTCTTCCCCTTATTTGCCTTGAGTTGTAGACCTCTATTCATCCTTCTGTCATGTTTCCTCTTTTCCATTTTCCTTCTCATTCTTGTCTTCCTCTTCTTCTTCTTCCTCTATTTCCTCACTCTACCCATCTGTCTCTCATTTTGTTCCTTCTTTTGTCTCTTCTTCATTCTCATCCTCTTTTTATTCCTCTTTTTCCTCCTCTGTTTCTTCTTCTTTTTCCTCCTATGTTTCTTCTTAATTTTCCTCCTCTGTTTACTCTCCCTTCTCACTAGAAGTGGGAATTTTTTCATATTCAAGAGCTTGAATTTCTTCTCCACCTGCATGTCTCTAAAGGTTGTCCATGTAATAGGGAGTCTTAGGTTTTGTAGAGAATCTTCTACGATGAGTTTGATCAACCCGTGATGGGCTAGTTATTGATGTTTTCCCTCATGCACTTTCATGCTCATGTTTATCATTGATTGTAGAAGGAAATAGGGTATGTTCAATTTGTTTTGAGGAGGTGTGTTATCTCCAAATCTCAGTTCTTGGAGGAGTCTGAATTTGTATCCATACACCACACTCTATCTCACTTCACATGAAATGTATTTAATGAGGTTGTAACTAACTTCATTCCAAGGGTATGGAATGAATTCCCTTATAACCCCATTTTTGTCGTCCATTGGCTCCTCTCCTTCCAAAAAGAATCTTTTCTTTGCAAGGGTGTTGTTACCCTTGTCTTCTTTTCTCCATGGTAACCCTAAAGGGAGTGTAGTGATTCTTCTTATAACTTCAGGGGTAATTACTATTGATAAGCCTTTCACCACAACAATGGCATTGGTCCTAGTGAGGGGTATGAGTGAGAGAGAAAATTCCCTATCCACATCATCATCGTATCCTCTCATCCTCTCAAAGAACCCCATCCATTGGTGCCTTCTGAAGATTTCTACTACAGAAGGATGGTGGTGGATCCTTACTATTTTTGCAGGTTCTCTCTTGTTGAAACCTCTTGTCATCTTTCCCTGGTAATTGTAGAGGCTTGTGTGGATACAATTCAAGAATTTTGGTAGGTGAGGGAGGTATGAATGTTAACTTCTAGGGACATGCAATACAGCTCTCCTATACTGCAAACCCCTTAATTAAAATGAGTTTTTTCTCTTCTTTCAAATGGAAAACATGGAAGGTATAACTCCTACCTCACTTTGCCACATTCTGGTGAGGAAAACCTTTGATTTCTCCTCCTCTAGTGCCCACTAATAATCCTATAGGTTGATTGCTCTGTATCCTATAGGCTTCTTGTAGGTTTTCTTGTAGGTTCCTGTAGGTCTCTTGTGCTATGAATGTTGATTGTCTCCTGTAAGTGTTGCTTCAGGAAGGCCAAGGGCAACCTCCTCGTTTGATGAATTCTCAGAATTTCTAATGCTCTCTCTGTATGGGAATGAGTGTTTTATTTCCATATGTGGTTGATAGTGTGGGGTGGTGTGTTGGTAGTCTAAGTACGAGCACCTCCTTTTGGACCGTTGGTCCCACTATCAGTCCATCATTCCACCTTACCTCATAATCATCTCCCACTCCTTTCCTCCATAACTCAACCATATTTTTCTTTATTCTCTTTTTTTCTCCTGACTTAAATTTTTCCACGTGTCCAGTGGTCTAACTATTTTCTTCTCGTCGACTAGCCGAAGGTGGCCAAGTTAACTAGCCACCTTTACTTATAAAATCAACTTCTCACATAATCCTACATTTTTTATCATATCGTACTAACGAGAGAGAATGACTAAGATGACGTACCTATGGGTAAGATGCTTTGATGTTGATGCATGCTGGAGAGTGATGCCTCCTTGCTGTGTTTTTATTGCATATTCTTCTGTGCATTTGCCTCCTTTGATGCTTATTTCTTTTGTTGTGCAAGTGCTAGAGAGTGATGTTGGTGATCTTGTTGCTATTGCTGAGCTCTGGAGGAGTTTCTTCATCCTCAGAATCCTTGTGCTGAAGATGGCTACAAACTGTGAGGTTTCCTGTGTGGGATAGGCTGCTACAGTATTTCCTACATGATACCTACAGGATGTCCTGCAGCTGCCTCTCCCCTAAACTTTCATATTTTTTTCAAATTTTAAGCATGAGGGATGTTGAAATGAGTGGAAAAGGGTGGTAGGGAATGGTAGGTGAGAGTTGTGGTCTCTAGGTATTGTTCCTCTTCACTTCTTCTCCCTCTCTCTTCTATTTGTTTTTTTTTCTATTGTAAACTACATTTTTTTTTATTGATTTCTTTGATGGATGCAGGAGTGACATGGTGATGGAGGGAATGGCTATGATGTGGTGGAGTGAATGTATTTTTTATATATATACATATCCTTGTCATCACCTTTCTCTCAAACTAGATTTCTCGGCATTTTCAAGGCCACTGTAATTCCTACAGGAAACTCCTGTAGGTTTACAGGGAATCATGTAGAAAACACAGAGCTTGTGTCATATGAGTTGGAGGGGTTCATAAATGGAAGCATAGATGGATAATGAAAGATATGAGATGGGTAAGGAAAATTTTGGGGGCTAATATTCGTAAGTGGGCTAATCTTCCATGTTTTTTCCAAAAAAAAGATTTGCCAATTTCCATTTTTTTCTAAAAATGATTCGTCCAAATTTAATACTATAAAATTATTTTATCTTAAAAAATGCCAAAATTTTACAAACACAATATAAAATATTTTGTCGACGCATTTCGAACCAATGAGTGTGGTTCATCGTTAGGAAACGTTAAAGAATCAGATCATGGCTGCATGTTAAATAGGGAGTGCAGATTTTCCAATGGCTAGGTTTGACTGGAAAACGGCTATATCGGACTAGACTGGACCAACGGCTATATTTGGCCATGAAACGGCTAGATTTGACTAGTCTATTAGGCTGGTCCAAGGGATGGGGACCAAGACTAATATTATATTTAATCAAATTATTTAATTATAATAATATTATTAGATAAATAGTCATTCAATGTATTAGTGTTTAATATCAATATATTTTTTAATGTTCTGAATGTCATTAAAGTCTAGATGATAAATTTATGAAATGCTACATAAGAATATTATTTTAATACTTTATGGTTGGTATTGTTTGTTATTTAAGTAAAATGTTAACCATATTTGAGTTAAAAATAATAAATCTAGGGAATATTAATAATAATAATGAGTAAAATGTTAACATATTTATGTTTAGTATATTAATAGATCTAGGGATTATAAATATTAGTAATAATATGGATTTAGTATTATCTTTAATACAACTAACATAACTAAAATAATAAATTAATTATTATTTCATAAATTATATTTTTGATAATAGTATTATTCTTATTATTATCATTATTGATGGTTTGGGTAACTTATTAATATAAATTTATTAGTTAAGCTATCTAATGTAAACTTGAACTTTCTACTTAAATCTAAATTTTAGAACAATAGTTATCTTATAATAGATAATTTTAACCCATTAAGTTAGTTATGAAAAGGGCTATCTAATAAATATAAGGAAAAGAAAATGCGGGAGATTTCCAAAGAGGACCAAAAGCTCAAATAGGAATTAAGGAGAAAGAAAACAAGTTAGTTAGAAGCTTCACTGCAGGATAATTAGGGGAAGAGAAAGGAAATAGATAATTAGTTGGTCAAATATAGCCGTTGGTCCAGTCTAGTCTAATATAGTTGTTTTCCAGTCAAACCTAACCATTGGAAGATCTTATCTCCCTATTTAACATGCAGTCATGATCTGATTCTTCAACTTGTCCTGACGAATAACCACACTTGTTGGTTCAAAACACGTTGACAAATATGTTATCATGTGATTTACGCTGAAATTTTTTTCTCATAAAACTTGATATGGACCACAGAAGCCTCAATTCAACAAACAATATAAAATCATTATAAATTTGAATATTTTTACAAAAGTATCTTCAAGCATTTTATACATTTCATGTTAGTGACTAATAAGATTCACCTAGGTTTCGAAACTTTAAAATAAATTTGTGTCCTTAAAATTTTCCCTGGAGATGGGTGGATTGAAACATGGTTCTTGTAGGTCCTTCTGTCCCTCTCATGTTGTGTTTATCCTCCTCTTTCTGACTAGCAAAACAAAATTTTTAATTTTCTGTATCATTTTCTCTCATCTTCTTTTTTTTCTTTTTTCTTTTTCTAAAACAACTACTCTACTTCCAAGGAGGTTTTCATCCTAGTTGCCTACCCTGGGTGCCTCAAAAGAGGTTTTCACCCAGAGATCTTTTTATTTTCTTCTATATTTTTTTTAAAACACCATTAGGCTGCCTCAAGAGGTTTTCAACCCAAAAGTGGGACTCAAGTGCCTAATGGATATTTTCATCTGAGTCTCTTTATTTTTTTTCTTTTTTTCTCTCTTTTGTTTTCAAGGACTTGGTGGGGTAGAAGCTCAGACTTGCTCCACCACAATCATTGTCTTGTTGATGCTATTGATGAATTCTTTATTTTACAAGGGCTTCTTGTAGATCTTTAATCTATACCCATTGAAAATTAAAGGGATAGCCTCTGCATCAATGGTTCTTATCTGTACATCACCATTATCATGACATTTTTCTATGACATAAGGCCATAACCATCTAGTCCTTAACTTACCTTTGAAATCCTTGTACCAGGAATCATACAACAAAGCCTAATCACTTTCTTGAAACTATTTGTCCTTTATATTCTTGTCATGCAAAATTTTCCTTTGAACTTGAGTCACCTCTATATGCAGGAGGGCCTACATCCTAAATTCATCTAACACATTCAGCTGGAGCAATCTTTCTTGTTGTGCCCTGGTGAGATCTAGATCCGTTTGTGCGCCATTTTCAAGGTATTGTATTCAAATTAAATGGAAAGCAGCGATTTCTTCCCATAGAATAACTAATAAGGAGTGAACCCAGTGGTGCTCTTCTAGGTGGTATTGTAGGCCCAAGTGGCCTCAACTAATCTATCTATCCAATATTTTATGTTGTTGCTAATTACTTTGGTCAGAATTCCTTCCAGTCCTTTGTTGGTTACCTCCACTTTCCAATTAGCCTATGCGTATGTTGAAGACTCAAAATTTGTTGCAACAACATGGGGGATGACCACCCGGTCCAAACCTTAAAGTAGCTCCTTTTCAGTTTGGAATGGTGGTTTCGACTGCGGATAATGGCACCCGTTTCCCAGTGTGGGTTTTAATATGAGAGTGGGTGGTTCATAAGCATTTGAAAATAGAATAATGATAATCTAATTGACTTATTTTGTCATGAAAATCTTCTAACTAACTTATTCTAATATAAACCCAAGTATTTCTGTGTGGTATGTGATCTACATAGATATTTTCTTAACATGTGATAATAAAGATCAATCACGCATAAACAGAGATGATAGCACATAAGATCATTTCTTTGACAAAACCGTTAATAAAAGAAATTTTTAAAATATATCTCATATATGATGAATTGTATATATGAAAAATAACAATTTCAGCTAGGCATCATACAATAGTGCAATTAACGCTTAACAGAAAGAATAAATCTCACACATAATTCATGAAAGTAAAGTGTTGTCAATGATTAAAAGGAAACATAAACAATCATACAAGATAATAGTAACATATGTGTGAAGTTCTGCTCATTTAACGAATGACATGGATCAACTCCTTTCTTCAAATCAAATTATCTCCCAAGCACACAATAATGCATCAACAAAGGAAAGTAGTCTGATATCTAAAAGAAATGATCATGTTCCATAATTCCACCAAAGCATTCACAAACTTACAAAAGTGCATTCTTTGCAAATGTTTTTGGTAAAATTCTGGACCCTTCTACAAATGCATGAGAAGGGTATAAATATTATTCTAACTAATGTGAAAAAATAGATTATACAAAAATTGAGGAGGTTTCAAACAACCTTCCTCCTAACTAGTTAACTAACTCTAAAAATAAATAGTAGCCTGATGAGAAGAACTAACATGATGACTTGTTGTCTTCCATATTGTCCTTCAAATCACAAATATCGGTCATTGGTTTGAGTTGAGGAGGTGCCCCAAAATGTGTCCTGAGTTGTCCTGTGAAAATCGCATTGGTGAGAGGTGGCAACATTCGCTGAGTTGAATGAAGTGAACAGTCAAGGGTCATGATCTAGCTATGTGGTTTTATGAGGTATTTCCAATACGAATCCCAGTTGGTGTTGGTCAATTTTGCAATTGCCTCCCTTTGAGTATCTGCCTTTTCCTGCCAACTTTTATGCAAAGCACCCAAATCAGGCATTTCTTTTAGGCTGCCTTCCTTTAGCAAGTTGGTGACAAACATAGTGTAGTTCACTGCTTTGATTATATTATTTGATACCCCAGTTTCCCTTGCCACTGCTATCTCATCTTGCTTGATTCTCACGTCCCAATCTATGAAAAGAATGTCTTTGTGTGTCTCCTTGATTTCAAGCAGATTGGCCTTCCTTCCATCTTCTGTTTCCTGCCATTCGATGAACTCTGAGATTCTAGTGTTGAGATCAGTAAACACGGTTCTCTGTTTGATCACCTTATCTGTTAGTTGATCGCTAGTGATCAGATAAGGAGTAATGTGTGACATCTTTTGGCAGAAATTCTCATGTTGTTTCAGTAGGACGGAATTCAATTCCAGAGACTCTTTAACGAACTCCTCAGTAGTGGGAACATCTTTATATCCTTCCATGGCTTGCTACAATTATTGGAGTTGCATGTTTTTAGCCGATATATCGGCTTCGTGGCTTATTTTTAGGACCTCCATGCTCTGTTGCAATTAGGTGAGCTGCTCGGCTGCTTACTTGTTCACATTTGCTTTCTCTGTTTCAAGCTACTGCTCGAGCTGTGCAATCCTCTCCTTCTTTTGTCTCAACAAAGTAGAGACTTTAGTGGCTTTGTCCATAGTGGTCGTTGCATATGCTCCCATGAACTATGACAATCTATTCAAGTTGGGTTGAAAGGAATGTCCCTCCAAACTATGTTCATAGGCTCATTTCCAGGTGGGAGCTCGGGTGTTTCTACCGTTTTCCTTTGTCTCTGTCTTCTTACTACTGCCTTCTGGAGCAGGCTGTAGAACACATCAAGTGGAGGGATTTCGATCACTTTCAAGATGATCTATGATGTGGGTAGAGCAGGGATAATCTCAGTCTACTAGGATGTTGTTGCCTGCTCATCCATAGGCTTGGACTTCTCATCCATGGGTTTGGATTGCTCGTCCATGGACTTGGACTCTATATTCTCCTGTATATGTAGATGATCCGGATTTAAACAGGAACGCAATAAAATACAGAGATAACCATATACACAAAGATGCAGTGGAAATAATACTTCATTTCATTAATGGAAAACACTGAAATATGCTTACAGACATAAATGGAAAGAAACCAGTTAGGGCTATGGTAGCTTATCTCTGAGAAGAGATGTGGCGGCTACATACCTCTGAACTGTTCTGAACTATGTTACAATGAGGCTCGAAGGCCTATTTATTATTGAGAAACAATGGAAAACCCTTCACATTCCAAACCCTAACCCTAGAAGATGAAACGCCAAATTGAGGGCCCCGTTTTGGGTAAATTGGTACATCAATTTCCCGGGGTAGTAACTTTGGCATACGATCTCCGTTTCATGCGTATGATAGCTCGTTAGAAAGATCTATCTGAGAAATACCACTTTGGGAAGGGAAACATCGGTCCATGGACCCATGTTTCCCCAGATTTCCCAAAAAAGGTCGTTTAGAGCCTCAAAACGGCTCTGGAAGTTCAGGACCCGAAAAAAACTGCTAAAAATAGTAAATTGTGCTAGAATTACAGACACCGAAAAATTGAAAGAGACAGTTGCAGGGGTCCAAATGGGATAGGTGGGTGGCCACCAACATCCACCTGGATCATTCCTCCCCCCTTAGGAAGCAATGGTCCCCATTGCGTTGAGTT
>APFE031512152.1:3349-17138 GCA_000404065.3 Pinus taeda | reverse complement strand
ATGGGCTAGTTCATTTATCCAAATAATTAAAACATGGATTTCTGGTACTTCCTCACAACATTAGATCTCATAAATGTGTGTCAAAATAGTGGAGGCCATGTAATTCAGGGGCTTACAGATGAATAAGATTTTATAGTGCATATGAGAGAGGAAAAAGAGAAAGAGAAACTCATCACATAGAGCATAAGGCTTCAATCATTCTACACTTAACACATAGAGATTGAGGCACTAAGGATTTATATACTTATTTGAGTTACAAGCAGAAATAATGGGTGAAGGAGGGGCAGAATGTTTTGATTCATGTGTTGCATATTTAAAGAGATGATTTCGATAACCCACATAGGTATATGCATCTAGAATACTGAGACAAGTCAATCTGTGATATAATTACACACACTTGCATTCACATATCAATACAAATAAATCTAGGAGGAAGCTTGAAACATTTTTAGCAGCTATAAATTGCATGAATACAAAGAGAAAAGATGAAAATAAAATGAGTTTTAGCAGAGGGAACACATACTGTAATTATTGAAGGAAGAATTACCATTGTTTCCTTGATATTCTAAAAATATCTACGTTACAAAGAAAAATAGTTTGAATATAACACGTAGTCTTTTCTATAGAATTTCTTAACCTTTGCTAAGTCTTTCTTTCCCCCATTCATTTGGAGAGGGGAGAAAGAACATTCATTATAGAAAAATATCTCTAGCCTAGTCTCAACCATTGGGTCGACAAGATGTCTCAGTCAGAGATGGCTCTGTGGCCCAAAACATTATAGAATTGAAAGCCTCATTGAAAGGAGGCACGTTATAGTACAACAAACAAATAAACATAAGATGTAAATTATATAAAAGTCTCATTTCCCATCCTATGATCATCTCTGCTATAGGAGTTTTTCTACTTAAGGTATGGCCCCCTACATTGCTTCACCCACCTCTATCTTTTCTACCTTTAATTCATTCGAAACTCGCTCCTAAACCCGTGTCACAATGGGCTTCTTTTGGATCAGCCCATCCCGTGCTTTGAATGCACCACCTGTTCCTCTTAAAAACATAGTTTTCGACCCATCACACTGTTTAAACCTTCGTCCTACGCTATCAGTGCCTTGATGTGGAGGGTGATATGTATTACAATGTAATAGCGCAGTCTCTCAAGCGCGGACCTTTTTCCTCTAAAACAGGGGAAATGGGAGCTTTTGATTTCCCCCTTAAACCCCCTTTATTATAGCCCCTCATGTGGATTTTCTCATATGATTGGGGTTTGGAACTAGGGCGTTAGCCCTCAAGTGCTAAGGCCTTCAGACCCATGTTTGGGAGCCTTTCTCCATTGTATCACAAAATCCTACATATCGATGCTTAACCCTGCCTTTTCCTTAAACTTCTTCCCCAGACACTTGCAATCGTAAATCTATGGAATCGGGCCAACCTAAGACATTGCAATTGCACTATAGGAGAGGGGGACCCTTTACCTTCTTCCATAGTGCAGGATGACAATCCAGACGTGGAATCCTCCTGAGGTAGAACAACTAAAACATATCACATCTAGGAGGGATTCCTGCATATCGCAATCACATGCACCTTTGCTTTATCTTTTCCCCTTAACAGCTATGATCACCGATCTACGAGGTGACGCGATCACTGACACGTGTCATCATGTCAGTGGTGACATGTGGAACTAAGAAATGGCCCCATTTCACCTGTGAAAATGTTGAAAATGGGTGACACGTGTCATCTGCCACATCATCATCTATACTGCCACATCACTAATGATGTCAGCTGCCATGTCTGCTCTAAGTTTACCTTCCCGGGTTCACATTAAATTAAACTTTAATTTGCATCCGCATTTTAGACCCAACATTTTGGCGCCGTTGCCGGGGAAGTGCAACTAGAAGGATTTAGTAATTATTTCATGCAGTTGTTTTTATGGACTAATTTGTGGAACTTGGTGACAACAGGTTCATAAAGGAGTTCAAAGTTTGGAGCATTTTTATTTTATTTTATTTTCGCACATAGATAATTTAAATTCAGTTTTTTTTTAAACCCCCCATTTCTCACTAATCCATCTACGGATGAGGAATTTGAAAATGATAAACAAGTACTTCTTGGAAAGCAAGGATAATTTTGATGACTGGTTTCAAAAGAACCTTGCGTTAACTTTAAGAATAAGACAAGTTACTCACATTGTTGCAAACAATCAGGTAATAATTTTAAATCTTGATGTGAGCATTTTCAAATTCTTAGTCCATAGATGGCTTCATTGGAAGCATTCTTTTACTTAAGAAATAAATTATCTTTCAAACAAGTTAGATAGAATAGATTAGGAAAATAAAACGAGCTCATTATCATTAGAAGTGTTAGTCGTTTCAAGTTTTTTTTAGTCTTATTACATGCTAATTCTAAAAGTCTCCATTAAATAATTAAACATTCTAGAATAATAATTATCAATTTAATATCTTAAATTAATAATTATTTTATTCTAATTTTATAACCTATGATAAAATTGCATTTTTAGATCATCTAATAGTTCAAATAACAATTTCAACACACACACCAGATATTTATAATGAGAAAGAGACATAAATCTCTAATTTTGAAGAAAAAAGAATTAGGAACTGACCATTTACAAGCAGTTCCAGTAGTTCACCATCCACGTTTTCAAGCATGTAAGTGTTATTTCCCGTTTCTTTTGAAATCTTGAAGGGGTCGAACCATAGTGGATCAAACTTCCCATGTTTTCCTTTGTCTTCTCGTCGGACATCCCACCTAAGAACTAAATATCCTTGCTGAAGGGGGTTGTTCTTATCCTTCTTATCAAAAGGAGATTTCATCCTTTGTTGGTAGTTTGAAAATTTGGTCCCCACCTTCTCTCTATTCTTGTGAATCTCCACCAACTGATTTATCCTTCCAGTAAAGGAACTTGGATCTTCCTCGACTTCTTGTAGCAACTTAGAAATTTACATTGCTAGTTGTATCGGGAAGTCGACAAATTTGCCATATATTTGCTCAAAAGGTGATTTCTGAGTGGATTGTTTAGGCATTACACGGTTAGCCCACATAGAAAACTTCAGTTGGGAGTCCCAATTGCTTTGATTTTTAGTGTTGGTCTTCTTTAGAACCCTCACCATAGTTTTATTAGAAGACTCAGCCAAGCCATTCCCTTGAGGGTAGTATGTAGTGGAAAGTCCAATAATGGTATTTAATTTGTGGTAGAAGTTGGTGAACTTGGTATATTTGAATACCTTTGCATTATCAGTGATTATTTTAAAAGGACACCCAAAATGGGATAGAATGCTCTCCTCCATGAATTTAATCACCACTGAATCAGTAACATTTCTAGCTGGGATAGCCTCTAACCACTTGGTGAAATAGTCAGTGGTTGTTAAAATCTAGTTGTGTTGGCCACTAGAAGGTGGATTTATTTCTCCAATGAAGTCCAATCCCCACTGTCTAAAAGGCTCCTCTACGTGCATAGGAATCAGGGGGAGAGGAGTAAACTTCTATCTTTCAGCAAACAATTGGCATTTCTGGCATGACCTGACCTGAAAATAAACATCTCCAAACAGTGTGGGCCAGTAGAATCCTACCTTAAGGATTTTGTGTGCTATTGTCTTCCAACTATAGTGTCCTCCATAGAATCCACCATGGAAATCCTTGATCACTTCATAGGTTTCTCCCTCAACCAAAAATAGAATTAATACCCCCACATCGTCCTTCCAGTAGAGCAGTCCATTGGATATAATGTATTTTTGTTCCTCCAATCTCAAACATCTGTATTTAGATCTATCAAATCGAAACGAGCTTCTTAGGAATAAGAGGTAGTGAAAAATGTTCTTGTACCTGGGCAATTCCTCATATTTGAAATAGATCTTATGCTCAACTATTTTAATTCTGCTCTGGTGGTCCTCTGGTCTGCCTTCCTCTGTGATCAGGCTTATTCCTAGAGCTTGGCAGTTGGATCCATATAAAATCTTGGCCAACCATTGGCCTTTGATGAGATTGGTAGGCTTTATTTCTAGCTCATATTCATGTATTTTAGTTATCCACTCTTTCCTTCGTTATCTCTCTGCACTAGGATGTCCTTGACTGCAGTCGTTGGGACAAATGTTGTGATTCCTGATTGCAGCACATATAGAATGACTTCAGCACCTTGACCAGTGCATAGGCCTGTTTCTTCAATATATTGTATTTCAGCTCAGCATCCCTTAGGACTTGGCTAAAAAGGAAATGGGCTACTCATAACCTTCTTTATTTTTATGTAACATCACAGTAACAATGGTATGTGGAGAGGAAAAAGAAAAGTTGTATAAAGGAACTGAATAGTCGAGCTGACTAGCACTATGCCTCAACCAAAGCTTCTTTGATCATAGTGAAAGAATCACGAGGGACATAGCTCCACTTAACTTCATTCTCCTTCTTGAAAACATTTATGATACCTTTGACTATCTCAACATAGTTGGGTATGAATCACCTTAAGAAATTTATCCTCCCCAAAAAGGCTTGGACTTCTTTCCTGTTTTCGGGCAAGGGAAGAAGGTTGATGGCTTTGACTCATTCAAGAACAATATTTTCTCCTTCCTGTGCTACTATGTGTCCAAGAAGATTCCCCTCACTCAAGGCGAATTGAGATTTCTTAGGATTCAGAGAGAGGCCATACCTCATGTACCTCTCTAAGGTAGGATTTAAATGGAGGATATGCTCTTCATCAGTCTTAGAAAAGATTGTGATGTTGTCTAAGTAGACTACCACAAATTTTTCTTGCTTGCCAATGAAAGCTATGTCCATAGCTCTCTAAAACATGACCCCTGTATTTATCTACCTAAATGGCATGTGGGCATACATTAATTTTCCGCATGGGGTGGTGAAATCAATCTTTTTCTAGTCCGCAGGGTGGAATGCCACTTGGTTATATCCAAAAAATACATCCATAATGGACATTCTAGCTGCACCCACTACCTTCTGAAATATATTGTCCTTCTTGGGAAGATGGTAATTATCCTTTAGAGACGCTCTATTTATATTCCAAAAGTCAAAAGATAGCCTTATATCTCTATTCTTCGTTTGGACAAGGAACAAATTAGCTACCCACTCACAGTATCTTAAGGGTACTATAGTCTTGGCCTACAGTGGCTTCCTTACCTTCTTTTCAATTGAGGGGAGTAAGAGTGGATTTAGCTGTCTGTGTTTCTATTTGCATGGCTTTATCCCACTCTTCAAAGGAATCATATGTTGAATAATATAGGTATAAATGATTTCAAATCATCATAAGACCAAGAACATACATCATTGTAAGTTTTGAATATATATAAATACCTCTGTTTGTATTGCAAGGGGATTCCTTTGGATAGCCTGATCATTTGAGGTTCCTCCTCTGATCCGATGTTGCAGTCTTCAACTTGTTCATCCTTCTTTTGGGCCATTTGTCTAGAAGCTATGTCATCTTTATTGAAAAGTATTTCTAGTGGAACAAGTCCATGAGGGATGGTGTTCCCTTTTAGTTGCAAAAGTTTCTTCCCAGCCACTATGTCTTTCGACGAAGTTGCTTCTAGTGTTGCTTCTTATTCTTCTTGGTTGATGGTGGAGTGGAAAAACTCCCCAATGACTTCTATGAATATTTCACATGATCGTCATCTTTGAATACCAACCATTGTTTGACATTATCAGCTATTGAAGGCATGTGTCTAACTTATATCTCATATCTGAGGAGTGGATCTTGTCGGAGCCTGAAAGTTATTACAGCTACTGCAAGACAGTCAGTCATCATGTTTTATTCCCTAGGCAGAAACTGGATGTTGAAGTCCTGGAAGAAATTGTCAATTAAGTCCCACACTTCATTTCGGTACGTCCTCAGCCTAGGGTGTTTGGCTTGGCATTTGTCTCAGATCTACCTTATGACTAACTTAGAGTTTCCATAGACATATAGGCATTAAATTGTCATATTTCTTGTCATTTGTAACCCCATGAGAAATGATTTATACTCTGCCACATTGTTGGTTGCCTCAAATTCGATCTTGAATGAGAAGGGTATAATGTTGCCTTCCAGAGATACCAACAATATTCCAGCTCCATTTCCCTCTTTTGAGTTTTCTTCGTCGAGGTACAATTTCCATACTTTGTTTTCATTTTCTCACAAGTGCTCAGAGTGCCCTGCCAAGCTTGGGTCATGGTTTTCACAAACTTGGATTCTCTGTACAACCTCCTTTGCTCACCTCCAAAAGTGGGAATGGTGGCATACGTCAGATATAGCTTGATAGAGCCACCCACCCTAGAACTCGAAGATCTGGATAAGAGCATTCCAAAATGAGGAGGTATATCAGCCATCACTATATCCATTACCACACTTTTCACCAGGATTTGAGCCTGCTTTACAGCAACATCCTTTATCATGCCTAAGCACTTGACTCTTTTGGAGTCAAAGGAGTACAAGTCTTTGTATGGTCTAATGATCTCCAAACCCAGCTATTCCATTACCGATACTAGCATGAGGTTGTGTGAGGCCCCGAAATCGAGCATGCAATTATGCAACAAAAGGTCATGGATCACCACAGTCACATAGAAAGACAAAGTAGAAGATTCTGACTCTTCCACATTTGGCCCAAAAATAAACATGGCCCTCTCCTCTTGGAGGTTCAAAATATCTTGGGTTGGTGCTGAGGTGACTTGATGCATGAATTGAGAGACCTGAGATTTGTAATTAGATTGTCTTAGAAGCTCAGTGAGAGGAACATGATTTTAACCTTTTCAAGCTCCTTCTGGAGATTGAATGTGGGTAGGGCCTTTTCTCTATCTCCTGGCTCTCTTCTTTCTCCCTTCTTGATGGAAATTTTCAACAGAACAGGTGCCTCCTTTTTTGTGTTCCCCTTAGGACCATTGCTCTCCTTATTTGCACAGACTACTGCCTTGTGTGGGTTACGACGGAGCTTACCTTTCTCTTTTTCTGGTGCTGGAGGAACACTTGGGGAACAATGTCCCCTTGCTATTCTAGTTCTCTCATCCTCTTCTTTGAATATCTTAGATTATACTTACGTTGGGGTTGTGTTTGCATGAACTTTGAAAACTATTTGCAATAATAATCTATATCTTCCTCATCTACCATTGCTTCACTATGATGACTGACCTCCTGGTGAGCCATATTCTCATGTTCTTCTTTAGAAACACCAGAATATATATTTCTCGTCATCTTCTGTGTATTCAACGATTGTTCATTGGAGCCATCTTCCAAGTATAATGTATGAGGGCTCTGATCAAGCTTCTCCTTTCTTTCCCTTTTAAGTAGTTGTAGTGGAAGCCTTGAATATTGCAATTTATAGCCCCAAATTTTGACTTGAGCATTCTGTCTGGAGAGGTTCTTATTCTCAATTTCTAGCTTTCCAAAATTTTGTGATAGACTCTTGATGAGTCTATCCAGATCATCCCACTTTGGGTTTGATGATTCTCTCTCTTGACCAGAGGAGGATGCCTCTTCTTTCCCTCTTGTGGGTTCAGTAGGTCCTTACTTTTCTCTCAACTTCCCTACCGCGACTAGATTTTCTTCCACTTTAAGAGCATCAAGCTAAAGTTGGTCTAGAGTGGTAGACTTTTCTTCCCTTAGGATAAATCCAACGTTGAACTCAAAGGCTCCCTAGAAAACCACACAAGCTGCAGCTGGGGGAGGCTTTATGTCTATTGGCAGGTTATTGAGCTACTTATTGAACCATTTGATAAATTCTAAAGTATCCTCCTTCTGCTTTTTTCTTATGGCAATTAAACTCAATGAGGATGTAGCCATGATTACTCTTTCCTCCCCATTTCTGGGTGAAAGCATTCTCAAGTTTCTCCCATGTAGTGATGGAGGCATTAGGTAGGGATTTGAACCATTTTCCTGCATCTCCATCGAGGGATTGTAATAAAAGTTTGATGACCACATTCAGTTGTTCAACATTTATGTTCTCGACAAAAGCACTGAAGCTTTCAATGTGACTTTGTGTCGTGTTATCATCTTCCCCATTAAATCTAGGTAGAAGCTTTAGGTAATCTTGGGGCATGCCACTTAAGGATTGAGGTAGATCAAGAGGTCCATGCTTTTTTAGCAAAAATCCTGGAAGACTCATCTGGATTAGTGGAGGGGTATTAAAATTTTCTTGAGGAACTAGGGTCAAGTCCACAGTGTTTGGAGGGGAAGGAGTGTATGTCAAGGCTGTTGGGCTTCAAAATGTCATACAAATATCACTCATTACCATACATTTTTCACCTATGCTTCCATTATATCACTCACTATTCACCACCTTGTCACTCCATTTTCCCTACTATTCACCATTAATGGGTATCATTTATATTTTCCAAATATTATTTATTTTTAAGCATTTTTGAGAGAAATTCTTGATTAAATATTAGAAAATAATATATTTTACTTTATATATGGAAAGTGGGTTGTTTTTGTGACATGTGTAGGTTCCAAGGAAGCTTCCAAGACACCTTTATTTGGCCTTGAAGGATCAAATTCGAATTTGAGAAGATAAACCTCATAGAGAATATGATGATCTCATGGAGAAGATCAAGGACAAAAGGGGGTTATGTGTCTAGATGGTTGAGAGATGTATGGAACTAAAAGAGAGATTAGTGGATCATCATTATGAGTTTGTTATCCCATTCCATTTTATAAATAGGAGTACAATCTCCTTCATTTGTAATCTTAGAATCTTCATTTGTAATCTTAAGAAGTTGGTTTGTACATCATGATGGAGATTTTGAAATAAAGACTCATACTTTGATTTTGTTGCTTCTACATTTGAGTTCCATTTGAAGTGGTATGTTTGTGGAGTTATGGAGGGCCCTCATGGCCTCACTTGCATGCTTATGTTAGGTATAATTTAATTTATGTTTTTATTCATTTCTGGTTTGAAGCAATGGTGATTGCGATATAGTAGGATTGTGAAGAAGGCCAATTTGGACCTCCTTAGTTAGGAGCCTCTTCTTTTACATCTTCTGCATCATAAGCCATTGTTAACTAGTTCTCTTAGATTTATCTTCATGGAAGTAGTATTGTAGGGTAGGACAACCTGGTTCTCCTAAGTTAGGAGCCTCTTTCCTCATATATTACATAAATTAATTAGATTCTTGTTAGATATTCTAATTGTTGGAAGAAATCTTAAAATCCATGTGTTCTTGTAAGTGAACCATAAGATCTCCGACAAATTAGAAATATTTCTACATCTATATATTTTAGATAGGCACTTCTAAGTTTACCTTCCCAGGTTGACATTAAATTAAACTCTAATTTGCATCCGCATTTTAGACCCAACAAGGGCCTTAGGAATAAGTCCTTAATAGTGAGCAATAGCACGTTGAGAATTGGATGAGGGAGCTCCAAAGGCTACTGGGATGCTAGCACGGTCAGGAGGAGTTTTCTCTTTCCAGATTATCTTGGAAATTATTTTTTTATGGTCAGATACAAATTGGGCTTTCTGGTGGGATGTAGCTAAGCGAGTATGAGACCTTTTAAAAGCTAGGGTTATGAATGATAATGAGGGGGGTGTGGAATTGACAAGGTGATATGAATTCAATCATAATAGACTTTTCTCACCTACAAGAAGGGTGCTCAATTTGTCGTACCCCAGGGGAAAAAAATCCTCCAATAAGATCCCCGACAATGGCGCCAAAAGATGTAGTAGCTCCCAAAGACAACCTTGGATTTCTTACAAGACTAGTGCCTGGCTACATCTAAATTGGTGTGTCTCAAGTGATTTACAGGAAACTGGAGACATCACTTATGTTCTATATATATTATATATATATATATATATATATATATATATAATATATAATAGATATTAGATATAGGAAATGGGCTAGTTCATTTATCCAAATAATTAAAACATGGATTTCTGGTACTTCCTCACAACATTAGATCTCATAAATGTGCATCAAAATAGTGGAGGCCATGTAATTCAGGGGCTTACAGATGAATAAGATTTTGTAGTGCATATGAGAGAGGAAAAAGAGAAAGAGAAACTCATCACATAGAGCATAAGGCTTCAATCATTCTACACTTAACACATAGAGATTGAGGCACTAAGGATTTATATACTTATTTGAGTTATAAGCAGAAATAATGGGTGAAGGAGGGGCAGAATGTTATGATTCATGTTTTGCATATTTAAAGAGATGATTTCAATAACTCACATAGGTATATACATCTAGAATATTGAGACAAGTCAATCTGTGATATAATTAAACGCACTTGCATTCACATATCAATACAAATAAATCTATGAGGAAGCTTGAAACATTTTTAGCAGCTATAAATTGCATGAATACAAAGAGAAAAGATGAACATAAAATGAGTTTTAGTAGAGGGAACACATATTGTAATTATTGAAGGAAGAATTACCATTGTTTCCTTGATATTCTAAAAATATTTGTGTTACAAAGAAAAATAGTTTGAAAATAACACGTAGTCTTTTCTATAGAATTTCTTAACCTTTTCTAAGTCTTTCTTTCCCCCATTCATCTGGAGAGGGGAGCAAGAACATTCATTATAGCAAAATATCTCTAGCCTAGTCTCAACCATCAGGTCGACAAGATGTCTGAGTCAGAGATGGCTCTGTGGCCCAAAACATTATAGAATTGAAAGCCTCATTGAAAGGAGGCACATTATAGTAAAACAAACAAATAAACATAAGATGTAAATTATATAAAAGTCTCCTTTCCCATTCTATGATCATCTCTGCTATAGGAGTTTTTCTACTTAAGGTATGGCCCCCTGCACTGTTTCACCCACATCTATCTTTTCTACCTTTAATTCATTCGAAACTCTCTCCTAAATCCGTGTCACAATAGGCTTCTTTTGGATCAGCCCATCCCGTGCTTTGAATGCACCACCTGTTCCTCTTAAAAACATAGTTTTTGACCCATCACACTGTTTAAACCTTCGTCCTACGCTATCAGTGCCTTGATGTGGAGGGTGATATGTATTACAATGTAATAGCGCAGTCTCTCAAGTGCGGACCTTTTTCCTCTAAAACAGGGGAAATGGGAGCTTTTGATTTCCCCCTTAGCCCCCCTTTATTATAGCCCCTCATGTGGATTTTCTCATATGATTGGGGGTTGGAACTAGGGTGTTAGCCCTCAAGTGCTAAGGCCTTCAGACCCATGTTGGTGAGACTTTCTCCATTGTATCACAAAATCCTACATATTGATGCTTAACCCTGCCTTTTCCTTAAACTTCTTCCCCAGACACTTTTAATCGTAAATCTGTGGGATCGGGCCAGCCTAAGACATTGCAATTGCACTATAGGAGAGGGCGACCCTTTACCTTATTCCATAGTGCAGGATGACAATCAAGACGTGGAATCCTCCTGAGGTAGAACAACTAAAACATATCACATCTAGGAGGGATTCCTGCATATCGCAATCACGTGCACCTTTGCTTTAGCTTTTCCCCTTAACAACTATTATCACCAATCTACGGGGTGACGCCATCACTGACACGTGTCATCATGTGAGTGGTGACACGTGGAACTAAGAAATGGCCCCATTTCACCTGTGAAAATGTTGAAAATAGGTGACACGTGTCATCTGCCACATCATCATCCATACTGCCACATCACTAATGATGATATTTTAGATAGGCACTTCTAAGTTTACTTTCCCGGGTTGACATTAAATTAAACTCTAAATTGCATCCGCATTTTAGACCCAACATTTTGGCGCCGTTGCCGGGGAAGTGCAACTAGAAGGATTTAGTAATTATTTCATACAGTTGTTTTTATGGACTAATTTGTGGAACTTGGTGACAGCAGGTTCATAAAGGAGTTCAAGTTTAGAGTGTTTTATTTTCGCAATTAGTTTAATTAGTTTTAAATTCAATTTTCCTCCCATTCAATTTTTAAACCCCCCATTCTTACTAGCTCATCTACGCATGAGGAATTTGAAAATGATAAATAGGTACTTCTTGGAAAGCAAGGATAATATCGATGACTGGTTTCAAAAGAACCTTGCGTTAACTCCAAGAATAAGACAGGTTACTCACATCGTTGCAAACAGTGAGGTAAGAATTTTAAATCTTGATGTGAGCATTTTCAAATTCTTAGTCCGTAGATGGCTTCATTGGAAGCATTCTTTTACTTGAGAAATAAAAGATCTTTCAAACAAGTTAGATAGAATAGATTAGGACAATAAAACGAGCTCGTTATCATTAGAAGTGTTAGTCGTTCGAAGTTTTTTTAGTCTTATTTAAAAAAATATATATATAATAAATCATCACCAACAAATTTTCCACGCTAACCTGCATAGATAAAAATAAATCAAGAGATTAGTATGCTCTCTTCCCGTGTTTCGTGCGATCTGGAAGATCAGAAAATCCATTGATTTATTTCAAATAAAAATACTCTTGCTGGAAAACTAATCTGCAATGCGACAATAAAAAGTTTGTGAATGAGAAAAAGATCATCTTCAAAACGCAACTCCTTAAAAACGTCAGTTTTGAAAAGCAGTTTGTAATCAAACCAGGGAAAATCTAGACAAACAAAGACATGAGTTTTTTCCATAATAGAATGAATTATATAACCCAGAAATCGTTTTCTTAAATTCCTAACGGTCTAAGAGGAAATCGTGGTTCTTGGGAACCCTATTTTGGTAACTGCGTGAATAAAAACGGTTTTGTACATCTGTCTTTTGAAGGATTTATGAGGGGGATAGGCTGATTGCCATTTGCTTTGTGCGTTATTGCATCTCAAGTATCATATCTTTAAATTCATTTTCGAAGATTGTGATTCCAACCAATTAATGTGAAATGATGTAATTATCTTCAAACCACTCGGGCTGAGAAGACGAGTCCTAAAGCGTGTACAGTGCATTTGAATATGAAATGTCATGGTTTGAACAATATAAACACAATTACTTAATATTCTGGAATCTTCGAGCTATGAAAAGCTATTTACTTCGAAATCAAATAGCAAACTCATTTACCAGAAAACATTCCCATAATGACCAGCAGAACTCGATACTAAAAGGTGATTTTGGTCTTCAATGAAAATCAAATTGTCACGATAAAATTTCGGCTACATTTTTTGCTGAACAACTTGGCGGAAAAAAAATGAAGTATGAGAGATGCTCTATTTAATAAACAGAATTAGGGTTCGGCTGGAACGTTGCCAAAAGTTGTAAATAGCAAAGCACCCTTATCAACGATTACCCTTGACAATGATTGGTAGCATTCCCTTGTAAGCCAGCCAGCATCAATGCCATACTCCCCTTGGAAATTGACATTCAAACGCCCTTTAGATCTCTTGCTGAGCGCATTCGAAGCTGATTGTATGAATCTTCCAGGATATATGCTCGTCGAACAGAGATACGAACATAACTGTAATTCTGGTGATCCTGATGCTATCGCATTCTTGATCGAAAATATGCACGCTTATTGTCAAATTCAGACCTCCATCGTTCCCTTTCTCCACTGAATTGCAGGTGGTTTGGCCGTTGCTCAGTTGATCCACAGGCCGAAAACATTTGAGCTTATGATCCCTCTCCGTGTAGTTGAGTTGAAAAATCCCTTTGTTTTCATCAACGTGAAGACAGGTGTTTGACATGTGTAGAATATTCAAATATTTTGGGTCTGAGTTAAGAACTCCGTCCAGCGACATGCACCGATGATATTTTCCATGTGAGGAGAAAATTTTGTCAAACAGATGTTCCAATGTCCTAATATTTAATAGAACCCTCCATATGCCATTTTTGGTTTTGGTTTACGGTTTCTTTTCCATTTTTTTAGTTTAAATTAGTTTTGTATTTATTATTATATATTATATTTG
>APFE031512129.1:32878-52368 GCA_000404065.3 Pinus taeda | reverse complement strand
TCGGCTACAGGAAACCGAACAAAGAGAAAGGGAAGGACCCTCGTCACCAAAGGAGGGTGAGCTAGCACCTCCCGAAGAGGAAGAAAGAGAACACATCCCTGAACCTACCCCTTCACCTAATCTGAACTCCTACTACACCTTCTTGGAGGCGAGACAAATCATACCGCAAAAATTTACTGTACCTCTATTTTTTGCATTAGAAGAAGAAAGGGTCCGTTCTCACACATGGATGCAGATTGCCAAAATCAAAGGGAGTAGCCAACATAGGACCTCTACAAGACCAGCTTAAGGAGGTCAGGAGCGAATTCACCATGGCTAAACAAGTGGCTAGTTGCCAACAAGCGCTCCTACAGGAAGAAAATCAGAGGCTGAGTTTGCAGCTGCAAGAACTAAAGGCAGGAGCATCGACATCCTCCAAGGTCGCCATACAAGAACAACCGAGAAAAAAGGAGATGACCACCATTTTTGAAGAGACCATATCACATCTACAGGAAGAACAACAGCAAACTAAAATTGAAATGCAAGCACTCAAAGAACAGTTGCAGCAAAAGGAAACACAGTTGGCCTGCATGGCTAGCTGGGCCATAGAAGCAATTCAATGCAGATCACCGACAAAATCCTATGGGTTGTTCTTAAAAGATCAATGGCTGCAATTCCCGATAAACACTTTGGCACAGAGAGGTATTTCAATTCAAAACCCGCATCAATTTTTTGAGTTATGCAGTACTAGTTCAGCAGAAGACAAAGCCAAATTGGCAGAGTTTTACCTTCACAACTTGGCTCTACCTAATGAAGTCTCATGGGATCCCAACATTGTCTTGGGCGACATGCAATTGATGGTGTTGGCCTCATGGTTAAACCATGAAGACCAAAGAGCAAATGAAGCAAAATCAGTCATGAACCGAGAAGTGAGGGAGCCACTGTTAATTAGGCCAGAACTAGAAGACCCGGTGACACTCATCTCAACACATCAACAATTGGCTACAGACCCCACAGCTTCTTTAAGATGGATGGACCAACAGGCCCAAGCTATAGCCCACTTTGAGGATATGGACAGGCTGTTGGGGGAAAATGCTGCTCATGCTTGTCACGTAGATGGAATACCCTGGGCCATAGCTTACAAATCCGAGAATACCATACACCCATCCGATTGAGGGAAGCTTTGGCAAGGGTTTCCCTTTACAAGAAATCTGTTCAGAGCCTCCAAGCCAACTGGATTGGCCTTAAACTCAGCCCACCACTACTGCTGGTTTTGACTGAAGGGAATACAAAAGAAAATGACGGTCAACAATGGGCAGAGTAGATAGAACAGCAGGGTTTCACACCCGCAGAGAGGATACTACCACTGAGCCTTGGGATGCCAGGGAAGCAGTGAGAGCCATGAAGGATGAGGACTTGGATTGAGTTGCTCAAGGATGAGCAAATGGTTCAGCTGGGGGGTGATGATGAGCCCCAATTTTGGTACAATTTGGGCTCATTTTGGCCTATTTTACTTGCTCAAACCATTCATTTTTATTTTCTTATGCATGCATTTCTTAGTTTATTCATGTTGTTTGTAGGAGGAAGGTTAGACACTTTATCTACGTGACTAATGCATTATGATTCCAGGTTTTGGCATTAAAAAGGGAGCAAAGACAACGAAAAAGGGGATAAGGAGACAATGAGGTGGCACTGCTGATTTTGTGGAGAGATGTCCACGGTCTTGGGACATTCCTCGTGATTCCCACCAAGAACTCCGAGCTCCAATCCATCTCCCCTCCGAGCCTAAGAAGCAGCCAGCTGTCCTTCATGAACAACAGTCATAAACTGTTCTACAGGAACAATAGTTATGACTGCCCTACAGGATCCGCAGTTAGACTCTAGTTGGACAGCCGAGCTCCTAAAATCAAGGGCACTTGGTGGATCATCGTTTTTGTATAAGTATGAAGGCCTTAGCCTTGGATAGGTTGTTGAAACTCTCGTATTGCTATTGTAATTTTGGACCACAGTTCAGTTTTCGTTCCTTTTTGTAAGCCAATTTGGCATGACATCATATTATGAATAAAGAAGGCAGTTTGTGATCTAGTTCTGAGTTTCTTAAGGAGACTATAGCTCTCAGGTTAGGGGCCAACCTGAGAGCCATAGATCCCCTCTGATGTAGTGTTGTTTCCATTTCATTTCCAGCACTTTAAGTTTTCGTTTGCACATGCAATTCGAATTCCAGTTTGGTGATTTGGTTTTCTTATGAGTAGAATAGATTTTTCTTATGGTACAGTTGTTTCCACTTGCTTAGTGTAGCAGAGGATAGATACCATCAATTGGAGCTCCAGCAAAACGGTTGTTAAGGCTCACTGCCATCTCTCTTGAAGATTGGGGTGGAGTCCATAACTAGCCACCAAAAACACGCATTACTTTACTTGATGATTGCTGCAATACAGTCACGGTTTTGATTAGATGCTTCCTTGTCATTCACACCTGCACACATACTTTCATCACAGCCTCATACATATTTCTCTTCGCGTTTTGGATTACTGTTCATTGAATTCATGGCATAAGTAATTTAGGTTGATGCATTTTCGGTTTGGTGACAGTCATAATCATTTGTTTCATTTACACTCCTCTTTCTCGTCCCATTACCATCTCCTCCATCTTGATCACGCATGCAAGCATATCTCCTCGACCTTCCCTTCGTTCTGTCTCCCACTCCTCACATAACTCCATTTCCCAACCACTCATTGACATAACCCTTTACCTTCAACATACTCCCTACACCCATTTCCCATCTCATTCCTCCACTTCTGAGCCATCACCAGCCTTATCCCTACCTCACATATCTCTCCCTACCATTCCATCACTCCTCCATCACTTCAAACCTCCACGGTAGGTCATCTTGTAGCAGTTTAGAGACATCCTGTAGAAACCTCTGAGTATCCTGTAGGATCCCCTGCAGACATCCTATAGGAGGCCATTCACTCGGTTGCTGAGCTTCCGAATGTGGAAAACCTCTGTGGATGGATGCTAAGGGTCCATAGGGACCTCACCTAGCCTCCCCAACCTGTTCCACGCTTTCCTTCCTTCTCCATCCCATCTGCACAACCAAACCCTAATCAGCACACAATCACAATCATTCCACCCACTTAAAGGAAAAATACAAAAACATGTCTTTTATGATGCAAGCAGTTTAGATCCATGCATTTTCACTTATCAGAGGTAACAACAACATTGGTAGAAGTTTCCTTCACGTCATTTGCATTAATAGAGGCTAGACTAGTTAAATGAGGGTTTCCTAGGTTTACATGCTTTGATTTGCTTCCAGTTCATTTTTGTCAAGTAGGTTAGTCTTCTTTGAGCTAGCTTTCATCCATCATTGATAGAGCTTCTTCTGTGAGCCCATAGAAGTTGGCTTGAGCCCTAGCGGACTTGTGCCAGCTGACCAAGTGACAGCTGCGACAAGAGCTGGTACTTGTGCATATAGCACCGTCGCTTCCAAGTTTGTACGAACTACCGGGTTGATAAAATGAGAGACAGGAAGCCCCAGGAGTTGTAGCATTATTGCTACAATACTGGAGCTCACCAGTATGACCAGAAGAGGTATCCATATTGTTAATGTCTTTAGTGATAGTCATGGTATTGTCATTAGGTTGTTGATCATCTATCAGTAAAGGAGTTGGAACTCGTTGATCATTACTAGGTCTTTGTAAAATTTGCAATTGTGGATTTCTTTTGTATTGACCTTGATTTTGATTTTGAGGTCGAGTTACTATTTGTTTAACTGTTTTAGGTTGAGTCTCAATCTTGGAAATTTTTTTGGATAGATTTATAAGAAGTGAAGTGATCTCATATATTTTAGAATCTTCAGTTTTAGTCTTTGAAGAGGTAGAGGCCTCTTGACTAATTTTTAAGCTTTCTTTGGGATTTTTCCTCTTCATCTTTTAAAGTGGCTGAGGCAGCCCTATTTGCTTCTACCTCTATAGCATTAGTTTGCATGTCTTCAAGAGTCCTTGAAGTTCTTTCTATTAAAATTACAACAAAATCATCTTCAAAGGATTTTGAAAACCTATATTTTGTTGCTGCTACAGGGGGTTTGCAATCAGGGGGCATCTTATGATAAAGTTTGTTGAAAATTTTAATAAAATCAGATACAGGTTCACCAAAGTTTCTGTTAAGTTCTTCAAACTCAGTCAAATCGTAAATAGAATCTTTCTTCACACCCCATTGGTTTTTGAATATATTTGTTAACTCTTCCCAAGACCTAATGGAATTTGCAGGTAACTTCCTAAACCAGGTTCTTACATTTCCCTCAAGAGATTGAACAAACAACCTCATATAGACATTTTCTTGCTCAATGATCATATTATATGCAAAATCTAGAAATTCTTGAAGATGTTACTCAGCTGAGGAACTAGTTTCTCCATTATACGTAAGAAGATGTTTTAAATATCTTGGAGGGAATGCATTGAGTTTTGAGGTAAAACTAAAGCTGCATATCTAGCCTGTACAATAGGTTGGAATGCCATAGTTGAATATGGTGTGTGAGATGTTTGTGTAGATATTGAAGAAGAAAAAGAGGAAGATGGTGATAAAGAAGGTGTATATCTATGTGGAGGTGAGAAAGGAGGAGATGAAGGAGGAGATATCTTATACGACTTTAAGGGAGTCTTAATAATTAACTTGTGAACCTGTGACTGAGTATCCTATTTTGTTTCAAAGAGTGGATTTGAATATATAGAAAAGGTCCCTTCATGTTTTTTAGAAGTGGAAGCTTCAGGTTGTTTAGAAATGGAAGGGAATGAATAAGTAGTGGGGGATATGAAATCTGTAGGTTTGTATTTGGGTAAATGAACACCCAAGTCAAACTCAGATTTAGGTGATCCTATTGGTAGTGGGGGTTCTTGACATGTTTCAGGTGAATGAATGAGGAAAGCTGATTTGAAATCAACTCCCCTGTCTAAAAGTTCAGAAACCATAGGTGATAATTGTGTCCAATCTGGTTTGGATGGAATGTTGATATAGGGATCAAATGGTAATATATCTTCAGATTGCAAAGCTGAAGAAGAAGAAGATGGTTGAAGTTTTCTTTTGGAATTGGACCTTCTCACTAGTTTTTCTGGATCTCACAGAGGACTAACTGTGTCAGGTTCAGAATGGGATCTAGTGTGCTTAAAAGGTGTCAGTTTAGCACAGTGGAGTTTCCACGTGAAGAATTTTGACATATCTAGACCTTTACTCACCTTTAAAGGAATATGATTAATATCTTTGTCCCAGGAAAACTAATCAAATTCGAATCCTCGACAATGACACCAAATTGATGGTGTTCCTCTGAGATGATAGTGGTCAATTGATCATGCCAAAGCATCAAAGATATTTGTTTTAGGGGTTTTGGTTTTGGTTTTGGTTTTTATGGAGGACCAATACATAGAACAAACTGTAAGAATGATGTATTTACTCTTTTAGGTTGTACTAATAGATAATCAAAGGGCTGCTATTTAACTTCACACAATGATTTGAATTTATAAGGTGTGTAGAAAGAATAGTAAGGAGATATGATTACTTTAGATTTCAGTCAGAAAGATAAATTATCACAAGTGGGAAAACCTTTGTCCAATGTCCAAAAGTTAAAAAACTATGCTTAAAATTACATGAGATGCTGACAGTTTTATGTTTTAGAAGGAGTATTTCAAATAGACAGTCCAATATCTCAGATTCTTTATGATAATAACTTCAGAAGGAATTTTAAGAATAACTATAACACATTTATTCTCACTTGATATCTCTGTAAAACTTAAATATATGCAGAATAAACATAATGAATGAAACACATGAAAAAACTTATAGAAGAAAACGAGACTGTATGACACCAAATTCAAAATCCTTTACTTTATTATTAGTGATCTAGAAAAATCTTGCACATCAATGCTTTACAAAATTTCTTATGGAAAGGTACCACAATTTAATAACTCATAGAAGAGATTTATTTATACAAGTTTTTAAACAAAATATCCTAAACTAATTACAAAATAGCTTGAAAGAAGATAGGAAATGAAAAAAATGTTGCATGATGTGTCCCTATTAGATAGGAAGTTGTTGATGACTGTTCCTTCAAAATCTGTTGTTGTTGTATTCTTGTTGGAATGAAAAGTTAATCAATTGTTTCAAACAATTGATCTAAAATTTTATCACTAGGTATCTCGAGATTTACCATCCTTCTAAGTATCTCATCAACTTCGGTATATCTCTCAAAATTGGTTTTGGTGAGAAAAAGATGACCAATTTCATATTTAATTGAGAGGTCTAAGCTTAAAGCTTCCAGAAACTCCTTGCTAGTAATTTTCCTTTTATCCCTGCAAATTGACTACTGTTTGCTGCAATAGTATAAATCCTTTCACAATAATCCTCCAATTTTACTAGCTGATCATTTGATGACATTATCTCTGGTAAATGTTTCTTATGTAAAATATTGAATTTAGAGTGAAACCTCCTGACTGTAGTGTTCAAAGCATCACACTTTGTTTTCAGCTGAGTTAACATATTTCTCTGCATTAAGACTTTATTAATCTCCAAGATAGTAGCTATCCTATCTGGAATATTCATCTCTTGTAACTGCTTCCTAGTCTTAGAATTCAGTACTTTGATCATCCCTGATGCTTATTTGGTTTTTGTCCCCAATGCTGCCTTCTGGGTCTTTATCTCTGCCCTGCATTTAGCAATCAGTTCTTGCTGCTCAAAAATTATTTGTATGGATGACCATACTTCTATTATAGAGTGGCTAATATCTAACCAGATGTCTTCTTTGGCTTGGGTCAAAGTGTCTACCATTAGAGTCTTGATTTCTAACTTTTTAACCTTGAGCTCTAACCTGTATGACTTTTGCATTTCCTCTACATACAAGGTATCATTTTTTTTACCTTCTGTGACTCTAGGGCTTGGAGCTTCTGGAGTAACTTCTCATTTTGTTGTTTCTGTGCTTGTAGCTCCTATGATAAACTTGTTGTTTCACCTATTGCTGAAGATGAAGCAATTTCAGTAGGAGATGAGCTTAAATCTGCACCTATCATTGGAATTGTTGTCACTGAGGCCACAACAAACTGTCTCTTTTTCCTTGAGCAGTCGTTTTATCTGCTCCTCCATTTTCTTGATCTATATGTTTTGCTCAATAATGAGCTTTAACATCTCCTCCCTATGCTATTCATTTTCTACCATTTCTTCGGTCTGTGGATCCTCAGTTGAAGGCAACTTCAACTATTTCTTCAAGGTTGTAATCTCTACATTCTTATTTTGCAGTATTTCTTCAATTTATTTACAGTGCTGAAGGTCATATCCAATCTTCATAATGATATCTTCTAAGGAATTTCATTTGTTATCTTTAGACAAGGATGACAACTTTTCAATCTTAAGTTGTGACTGTATATTTGACAAAGCGGTTTTGAGCTTAGAAAGAGACATGGCAGTTGTAGTCATTGTTGAAAATAACATCTCACCTGATTGCGTATGTAAATCCATTTGATCAATGGGATGTATTTGGTTCACATAAAATGAGAAGATGGTATTTTTGTAGTCTGTTGTGGATTTGGGAAATGGAATCTGAGCTTGCAAAAATGCCATTTGCATCCTTCCTCTTTCATTGTCAAAGGTAGAGAGAAGTCTATGCTCAGAAGTGGATGTCTGTTTCCAAAACTAATTGTAAACTTGATATTTAAGACTTTCATTATTTTGCCTGATTTCCAAAAATGTCAAGAAGATATTAGTATCTCCTGCTGAGTTGGTCTCAGTTGATTGGATAATCTCCATAGGTTCAGTTGAAGAAGGAGTTGAAGAATTAGAGGGAGGCTTGGGATCAGTGGTTCCTGCTGATGAAACATATTCAAATTCTCCAAGGTCAATTATCTATGGTGGCTTGCTTCTTGATGACACTGACAACCCAATTTTCAACTTCTTTTGTATGATATAGTACTCTTTACCTGGTTTTGTAGCTGACTGATTTTCCTCTCTGGCTCTTTTATGCTGAGTACTTTGTGTAGCTGGAGTCTCTGCCTGAGGAGTTGATATAATCTGTTCATCAACTTCTGTGAGAGTACCTTCAAACCATTGCTCTTGATTCATGAACTTCTCCAATTCTGGCCTAGGAGTATGGTTGTAAGATGTTGCCTTCAACTACACTTTGAGAGCTCAAATGATCCCAAAAGGATAATAACACCAAGTAAATCTTGGTTGGAGGTTCCTATTTTTTAGTTATATATCTGCCTCTGTACTTGCAGACCTAGTGTTACAGATGAAGCTCCCTACTCTAGCTTTGAGTTTAAACTGTGATTTCTTCTTACTTGAGACAAAATGGACTTCATCCATATTTATCATCTGCCTAATGTATTCCAGTGAGAAGATTCTCATAGGCACATACTTAGGAAATTTGTATGGAGCCAAATCACTACCATAGATCCTAATCTCAGTGTAATTCTGGTATAGGTACCAGTCACCAGTCTTGGTCTGCTCTGATAGGTGCAGTGTCTTTTTAATTTCTTCTCCAATTCTGGGCTCAACTTGGCTGTTGAGTAATTGGAGAACTAGATGTATGAAAGAATCGATGAACCGAGAGAATGTAAAATTTAATGACCCTGCTCTTACTAGCTCTGTCCAGTGAATCACTGAATGATTCACTCCCTGCTCATCTTGTTTTTTCAGCTGAATGGGAAATATATCTCCCTGTTGAAACAAAATTAGATGAATTATAACTGAATTGTACCTGAGAAATCCTTTTGTGGTCAAATCATAAACTGTTCATGTATATTATTAGCCAGAAAGTGGCTATAATTATACATGAAGGCCGGTTGATATTATTTGCTAAAAATAGAAAAAAATCCAAGGATGGATTCATCAGAAACTTGGTCATTTTCATAACCTAGGAGGTATGATAATAGAATGATAATGTGTCTATTAGCTTCAGGGAGCATGGAAGATGAATATGGAGGATTTCTCTTAGGTAATTCGACATCTTCTGGTAGGAAAATTTTAAATATAAGAGCTCTCTGTGGGGAAGTGAGTTTATTGTGGAGGTCCATGAGAGCTGCAGGTGAGAAAAGGCTAAGGGAATCAAACGGAGGAATCATTAACATCTGGTTTATGCTTTGAATAGTGATGGTAATCAGGATTTTTCGATCCCGAGTCATCATTGTTCTCTACATAGGGTCATACCCGGCTTGACACCAAGAGATTATATTAGGGAATTGATGGGTCTTAGGAAAAGAAAATAATGGTAGAAGTGTCTCTCAAAAGTGAATGGGATCCTCATCGGCATATTTCATTTTTAACCATGAATGTAATTCATAAAATCAAATTCACATTCACAGTCATTGATCTTGAAAAGGGAGTCTACAAGTGGCATATGATCCAGATCAAGGGAAACTGTGGAGGGATTTCCTTCTTCAACAGTCTTCTATATCATTGCTTTAGGAGCCATCATTGCTGTAGGGGAAATTTAAAAGCTGTTTTAATCTAAAATTGATGATAGTGGCAAAAATACACATAGCGACAAATGGTGTTTTTGGTTTATGGATGGAAGCAAAAAGTGGAAAAGATTGGAGCCATGGAGGATTTATAGGTTCAATTGGGCTCAATTGACTATTTATATCTAGCCGAACGCAATTAATTTGCAAGGGAAATGCGAATTAATGCTTAAAGAATGTTTAAATAGATAATCAGGCACAACAAAAACTTTGGAGCGTATGGGCAATGGTATTATAACGTGGCATGCAGTGAATGGGTAAGTGAAAATGGATGGATGATGTGGAGGTTTGTGATTGGATGGAAGATAACGGATGCATACAGAGGGGAGAAGTCAACAGTCAGATGGAAGAAAACCGGAAGCAGATTTCGGGTGGGGGGAATAATGGTTTGTGGTTTGGGGCCTTGGGGGTTTGAAACATTTTGGAGCTGCCACGTTGCAAAAAGTGGCAGGAATGAAAACTACTTTTTGGACCTCCCTCGCATTAATAGGAAACACCCAGGGGGGGTCGAAAGGCTTCCTCCGTCGTTGATCCTGGTGGAGTGAATGATCTTCATTGAAAAGTACGCGTTGGTTATCGACGCCCGATGTGTTATTTTATCGTTTCCGCCAAACGACAAAAGTGTCATTTGTTACTTATTTTATAAGGTCATCAAGATTTATTACAACAATTAAATCATAATTAAAGAACTTAAGCATGATTAATCAAAATGACATTTTCAAAGGTTCATTTGAGCTAGCAACCTTAATTTTATTTTTCTAAAGCAAATATTTTTCTTTTATTGCTTATCTAACATTTTCATTTTGCCTTGATTTTTTAGAGTAACTATCCTATCATTTTATTTGATATGGGCCTGTAATAGTAATGATTCGTAACATTTTTATTTTCCAAGTTGTTTTTGGTCCATATCCTAACTTATCATGTTTTGTATGGAATTTTGATTTTTTTATTATCTAATAGCTAACTTATCAAAAACAAGAACGTTACAACAAACTATTCTTGTCCTAGGTTCCCAGTCCTCAATGAATACCGGTCCTCTTGCCTACTCTTGTCTTGGATGCCCTACGCATCCTCAAAGAATAACATTTCCATATGATTAGCCAATCTTCCCATTATTTCTTCCTAGTGAAGACAAGAATGTTGTGTGTATCACTTCCTCTCAATTGAGGAAGACATGCCCAAGTATCCTTTGACCAAGTACTTGTCCAAGTTCCTTTGTAATTGAGAACTTGTTATAACTCCCTCTATATAGGGATTTGTCCGTTCATCAACAAATTCTTCTTCATGGGTCGTTTAGCTACTTGATCTTCTTCTTTCTTCCAATGTCATGAAGTCTTGGTTCGAACTTCCTTTTGGTAGGGCAACATCCATCGATCACTTTCCTTCCTGGTTTTTCAGGTCATTGCTTCCTTTTTGGAAAGTGGTCTTGTTGTCATATATCAAGATCTCTTGTCATCTAGCTACTCCTTTTTTATCTTGTCCATGCTTCGAAATACCATTCTCATGTATGCTTCACTGAACTTGCTTGTTCCCATGCTTCGGTCGAGTAACCCTTCATGACTTCATCATGCTATTGTTTCAACATTAAATTTTGCTAGATGACTTCTTCATCATGACATATTCATAGAGTAGAACCAATTATCTACACCTTTTGTATCTCCATGGCCTTCATAGATGTCAAGGGTCTTTCCTTCCTTTGTCTGAGTTGTCCTGCCTTCTTTTGGGAGATGTCTTCAAAGTATCTTTGTCAGATAGAGAGATTATTTGTGATCTTGGCATTCTTCATAGGCTTGGTATCTTTCTTCATTTTCTTCTTCATGGATAGATAGATCAACCACCTTATGCTTCTTGTGGGAGCACTTCTTCATTGCTTTCTTTTAGGACTAGTCAACATTTTTCCTTACTTGCTTCTTAATCAAAAATTTGATACTCTTGATGTGAGTATTTTCTTTTGTTGACCTTAATGTCATTGTAGTACATGCCTTCGAGCATGTCATTGGTGAAAGAGGTTCTTTCCTACTTGATCATGTTATATAAATATTCCCATGACTCAATAATATACAAATTATGACATGAATAAGATTTTGATGCATACATACCTCATCTTGATTCTCCTTGATAATTTTGGCTTCATTTGGTAGTCCTTGATATGGCCCTTCTTGATTCATCTTAGCTTGCATGCATATCATCCTTTTCTTGAATCCCATGAATGGGACTCCCAATGAAACATCTGCTTCTTATTCCTGAATCTTCATTTGAAGATTCCATCATAGGATCTTGAAGACCCCTACCCTGCAAATGTTTCTTTTATTTTGATGATGGAGGTATTCTAAGATTCTTAATCTTGATCAATTTTCTTTCATTGTGGATGAGGTCCTATTCTAGGTGTGCTCCTTCTATATGAATATCTTGAGCTATATCTACCATGTTCCTATATTCTAGAAGATATTTCCAACAATGAATTTTGTTCCCTTTTATAAATGCTCTTTCTACATGATTATCTAGAACTCTATGTACTTCATGTTTCTAGATTATAGAAGATGTTTCTAGCCATGCAATTTTATTTTATTCCTACATGCTCTTATCCTACTCAAAACTTTGAAAGAAGATTTTAAGTAAAGAGTTTGCCTTATTCATAGTGGAGATCCAAAGGATCTTCCTTCTTTTTCTTCTTTTCTTCTTCTTTCACCTCTTGAGTCATGTGAGCTTCTTCCTTCTTTATTTTGTTGTTGTTGTCCTTCTTAAGCTTAGGAAATCTCCTTTTGTAGTGTCCATATTCTTGGAACCCATAACATTTGATTTTGGACATATATTTGTTGTTTGTTCTTCGTTGACCAAATTTACCAAATTTTCCCTTTCTCTTGGCCATGGTAGCAAATGATTGCTCCTTTGGTCCTAGATCTTCCTTGGCTTTGAGTCTGGTCTCCTCTATTTTGCATAGAGACCACATTTCACTTAGTGTGGTAGCTTCCTTATTGACATATATGCTTGATGTGAAGTTGCCCCAATCCTCAGGTAGATCATTGAGTACTACAATTGTCATTTTCCTATCAGACATTACTTTCCCAAGCTCTTGAAGTTGATCCCTCATCTCAGAGATATTCATGAAGTAGGGAGCTATTCCTTCCTTTGATATATTCATATTGTACATTTCATTCCTTAGGGATATCACTTCTTCGATTGTGAATACCGAGAATAACTCTATTAGCTTATCATAAATTTATTTTGATGTTTCAAATTTGGAGACATAAGGAATGAGAGAGTCCTTGGTATATTTTGTTAGAATCCTTTGAGCTCTTGTCTCATCCTTATTATAATTGGCTAAGGCTTGAGTTTGTTCCTTAGTAGGGACAATGATATTCCCTTTGATATGTTCTAGAAGTTCATTCTCCTTGAGAAGTAGATTAGTCCTCTTCTTCCATGCAAGAAAGTTATTTGTACCTACCAATTTTTTGCTTTCCTTGCAAAAAGACATTGATGTATATTCAGAAGGGGACATATACTTACTTGATAGATTTTGAAATGTAGTTAACTTCTTTTCTCCTTGAAGTCTTTATGGATTGCTTTCCTTGAATCTTGATGTTCCTCAAGATGTTTTCTCCAAGTGGGCTTGCTTGATGATGAGACTTGCTTGATGGCTTGGCTTGAGGTGTAGGTCCCTTCTTGATCTGTTCTTCTTTGTAGGTGCCTTTGTACAAAAGGATTCTCCTTTTGATTTGCAGTCTCCTTGTAATCCCTTATTGTCCTTGAGTAGATTTGCATTGATTTTTCCTTGATGAGTGTTTTTGAGTTGCCCTTTCCTTGATGTGTTACCTTAGCTCTGATACCATGTTGAAGAATTTAAGGCAATCAGGTTTAATACGATTCTTATTTACTTGATAACAATTTGTGGAGTATTTTCACTTTTATTGTTATCTTAATATTCTTCTTCTTATTAATGCATGTGTGTGTACTTCATCAAGCTTCTATCAAAATCATAAGAATAAGAACATAAGATGTTGGCTCTCTGCTAGGGCCAAAACCTCTCTTCTCTTGAGAGGAAACCCCTTTAGTAAGTTTCTCTTATTGAAGCTTCTTATTGATCAATTCCAAACCCTATACCCTTAACTAGAATGTCCTCCAAGCACAAGTCAAGTCCTTTATCCTTTTTTCACTTTGTTCCTTGGCACTTCCTCCTTCTAGCACTTTGTCTTCCTCCTTCCAACACTTTGTTCTTCTTTCAGCTATTGGTACACATTGTTGCACTTTCTCTAGATGATATGATTCTCTTCTATACTTAGAGATATCCTTCACTTATGTAGACACATTCCTTCAAATGAAATCCTTCTTGAGATGTGAGTGTAGATTGAAGTGACTGTACAACAACCCTATATTCTCACATGTGTGGGATATTTACTTGATGTTGTTTACCTTTCTCTCCTTCACCTGAGTAACCTTCTTCTACGCTTGAGTAGGAGGCATTGTAGGCATAGATTTAACCCTAAACAATGAGAGATGGATGACTAGGAGTTGTTGCTGTCATGACTGCATGGACAACCCTCAGTTTCCTCACACGTGTGACTGCAACTGCCCTAGAACATACCTGTTTAAACTTGGTTGTGTACCCTTCTTCCTCACTTCACTTGGAGACCATTTTCCTTCGCTCTTTTCCACATTTTCTAGTACCTTTAATTCACTGATTTCAGATCTACTTAGTTGACGTTGTAATGGAGTGGACAACCTCTATATATAGAGAAATGTCCCTCCTTTTAAGCCGACTAGAAGGCCTAATTGAAGAATATTTGCAGGCCAACTTGTTATGCATACTTCGGATGGCTTCTTTGGTGGTGTCACATACTTGGAGGAGACTCTTTGATAGTGCCTTTGCTTCGGAGGAGACTTGAATTTGCTTGGAGGAGTATTCTTTTACTTCTATACAAACATTTTCTTTTGTCTATTTGACTCACCTATAACACTTTAACTTGTGCTAAACCTATTTAAATGATAACGAAACTCATTGACATATATTATAAAAAAATATTTCTTTCCTTGAATGAATACAAATATCAAAAGTACATTTAAGAAGACCAAACCTAGTTACATTTTCTTCAACAAGTACCACACACTCCCCATGACAGTGCTGGCCATGCATGTGATAATGGTGAAGTCTAGCTCAAACAGTGAAGCCAATGCTTCACCTGCTACTCCTATTGAGTTCTTCTTGCTAGAATTTTTGTGTGGACACTTTGTAGTATAGTTCCTGAATTCATGAGAATTGAAGCATTTTATTTTGGACAAGTCTTTCTTCTTGCCCCCTTGGCTGGATTCTGGTTTGTTTTGAGATTTCTTCCCTTTTCCCTTCTTTTCCCCTCCAACCAATGCAAAATTTCTTTCATCCTCTGCCTCAGATGAGATTCCATTTATGGTATTTCACCTGATCTCTTCTTGTACCAAATAGGACCATAAGTGTTCCCAATTCGATAATTTCTCCCTCATGTTCCAAAAGTCTTGGTAACTATGCCAACTTTTGGGAAGGCCTAGAAGAGCTAGGCTCACTAGGTCATATTCTACAATATTCACACCAACCCCTCCAAGATTATCTCGAACTTGCGTAAATATGATGAGATACTATGAAATAATGTCATTCTTTTGTATTTTTGATGTTTCAAATTTTGTCTTTGAGCGCCAGGTTTCTATGGTCACTTCTATTCTCAAACAAATTTGTCAGTGTCTTCCACATTGCGAAAGGAGTTTCTTTCCCATGGATATTTGAGACAATTTGGTCTTGCACTCCCTCCAAGATTATTCTCCTCACCTTGGCTACATCTTATATCCATTGGGCTAGGTTATGGGCATAAAATTCAACTAGTTTTGCAACATATTTATTAATGTATTCTATCAAACCATTGTCATCAAGAACCACCTTAATGTGATCCTTCCATGTAATGAATTCGAGCTAACTTCCAAGGCATACCCTAATCTCAACCCATTGAAGGTCTTTTTCCCAACTCTTAAGAGATCTTGCTACACTTAAGCCGCAAATTCGAACCTCTTGAGGAACAACTTTGAAATTATTGTTCTAATGTGAATCATACTCTGGTACCATGTAGAAATATGGTGATAGAATTGCAATTTCTCAAGAAATTTAATCTTAAATCAAGAGACACAATTCTACTCCACTGATCTGCAAAATTTAGTTCACAATTTAGAACAACATTTGCAAACATGCAATAATAAAAACCACACATGCACAATATTTTTTCTAGGGGAACCTAACTCGGAGAAACCCCTCAATCCTCTTTGCATTAATCAAATGAATAGAGATGCATTGCAATTGTTTTCCCACTCTGAGCACAAACTACAAGTGAATAACCTATCCCTCTGCTCAATGAGAAGCTATGACCTAGACTTAGTCAATTTATGCCTTTGCTTGAGCCCCTATTTTCTTGCACAAATATTGAGGAATTAGCCCCTATGTTTTTAGGAATTTTCTTCCAATTAATTGTGCAATTCCCAAGGATTGATTATCTGACTGCATGCAACACCTATACACTCAAACTTATTTACATCTGCTTGTTACATTGCCTTGGAATATCCACAACAGTTGAGGAAATCGAATTCCTTAAATGCACTATCTATTTTGAACTAATTGATCAGTTAACTAGATGATCACTAAGTTAGATTGTTGTCTCGCTACATCGCTGACCTTCCACTAGTTCCATTAACTGTTAGAACTAGTTTAATTGAACACAACTAGATATAACTGAATTGGATTACTAAAATTTCGTGCTTACACATGCTTAAATGAACTCCAAGCCCTCTAACTTGAATTTATTGATCTAACTAAGTGAAAACATCCATGTCACACAAGTTAACTGCCTCCAATTTTTGTGCTGATGTGGAAATTCAAATTTTCTCAATTTGACCAAGGCAAAGTCAAATTGAGACTTTCTTGCTACACTTATCAACAGAGGAGATGGGACCCTCCTAAGGTTTATATGTGCCAAGTGGAAGTTGGGTTAGGTTGGCCCAAAAGTCAAATAAATAAGTAAAAAAAAAAGAAATATAAATAAATAAATTGGAGATGGGAAATGTTGAGAAATCTAGGGGCAACTAGAGAGATGAATTCTCTTACAATGATAACTGCTTGTAAAGAATTTTTACTTTTAATTAGATTCTTATTCAACTTGATTATTATTATGTGTTCTTCTTCATCAAACAACTATCAAACCATAAAGAACAAGGAGACAAAGGACACAAGATATAAGAGATCAACTAGGGCCAAAACCTTTCCAATCTTGAGAGGAAAACCCACAAAATTATTCTTCTTATAGAATCTTCAATTGACAAATACCATGACTTAGACCCTTGACCAAGAATTTATCCAAGACCAGGTCAACTTGCCTCAAGTCAAAGTTAATTATTTATTGATTCAACTGCAATATCTTCTTCACCAAATCATTTGGAAGATAAAATATTTAAAATTTTAAAATGATGATTAGACTCAAAAACAACCATTCACTAAATTAAGTGGGGAATGTTAGATACATAATCCTTTGGATTTGTTGTTGTTGTAGATAATTCAAAAGTACATGAAATTAAAAATCTTTAGGAAGAACAATAATCCCCCATGGAATTTGAAGAAACTAAATAGAAATTGAACATGTAAGCAATGGGAAACACCATAAGATCACAACTACATTATCCCTTGTTGGAATTTGTAACTAGTTCAGTCTTCATAATTGTCATTTGATTCATGTCATAATGTAATTATTATGTAAAAAGGAGAAAGGAAAATAATGTAAAGAAAAAAAATAAATTATCTTTGGAGCATGGGTTTCATGCTCAAGTTATTTTTCATTAGGCATCCTAGGTTTTTCATGAGTCAACAAGTACTTTTCATTGTAAAAGACACATTTGGGCACTTTTAAAATTTTTATTTATGTGCATTTCAAGTTATAAAGGGGTTTTTAGTGATTAGGGTATTGTAATACTAGAATCTAGGGTTTGAAAGGTTTTGGAATCTAGGGATTGAAAATCCTAGAGGAGACTTGAATTAGAAAACCTTGTTTACTAACCCTAACCCTAATCTGGTTGTTCTATCATAGAAACCCTAGCTACTAAATTTTAGGGTATGCAAGAAATCTAGGGGCTTATGGTAAAATCTAGCGAGGGTGGAATTAGAACAAGTTTAGGGTATGACACAAAAACCTTAGGGTTGGCATTTCAAAGGAGAAGTCAAGGAATGTAGGGTCTGTGTCTAAGAACCCTAGGAGTACACTCTCTAATAAATCCATAAAAACCTTAGATCATCATCATGTCTTTTTCTTTATATATCTTGCTTGGTTGCATTTAAAGTTACAGGTACATAAAGAAAGCAAGATAAGTACGAATACATGTCAAATCAAAGCATGATGGAAGGGGGGAATGGTAAGGACTTAGAATGTTAGGTCCCTATACTACTAGTGTAACCCCTTATTGTTATTAGTACAACCCCCTTATTATATTTTTGTGCCCATGTAGTCACCATATTGTTATTATTGTGCCTCATAGAAGCCCACTATTGTTATTATTGTGCCCTTACATTATTATTGTTATGTCGGCTCTGATTATATTATGACCCCTTAGACTCCTATATATAGAAAGGAGGTCTTGTCATTTGTATCATCTAAGAATTGTTCATTTGTGTAACGTAAAAGAGGCTTCCCCCTTGAAGTGGCTTATTTCTAAGGTGTTGATCTACCTTTTCTATCTTTTTGTGAGCTGGTTTCATAATATTTGGTATCATAGCTTTGGATTCTAGGGTTTTGCTGCTCTAAACAGGTCATCGTGGAATTTTCGCTATAACTTTTTCTATGATGTTTTAGAAGCCACAACAAAAACCCATTTGAGATGAAATCATTTTTCACTTTGAGTCCGATTTTTGGAGCTTGTAATGCTATATTTACAGAGATATGATCTGAGGAAGTTAGGGTTTTTTATAGACTCCGAATTACATTCCAAACAGGTGATCGAGGGAAAATCGTCATAACTTTTGTTCTGAGCATCATATTGAAATTTTGTAAGAAGTTTCTGAAAGAGAAATTCCTTTAATTTTCTGTATATTAGTTTCAGGTACTAAGGTCGAAACAGTGAGACGTGGCACGTCATACAAGTTCGCTCTACTGAACTAGTCTATAATCAGGTCACCTGGGATATTTGGCATAACTATTTCTTGGACAATCAAATTCTGATCAGACTTGCGGAGTTATAAAGAGAACTCGGAGAGATACCGCAAGAAGAAATTTTAGAACTTGGACATCTAAAATTACAGAGTTACAATCGTTTCAAGATCGAGCTCCTAAAATCAAGAAAAGGTGATATGAGGAAGTTTGATGGCAAGGATCCGGTAAATTGGATACTACATATGGAGAAATATTTTGATCTACATGAGGTGAAATTGTTACAAAGGTACGTATTGCATCTTCATATTCAGAAACGAATCGATTTTTATGGTATAAAGGAATTTGTTCTCGTAAACCCCTTGTTACGTGGTCAATTTTCATGGAGGAAATGATAGCACATTATGAGGATACAAAGAGAAACACCTTCTTTATCCAATTGATAAATATCAAACAAAAATTTTCAATGGAAGAGCATATTGAGGACTTTGAAAAATTGAATATAAGGGTAAATGATATTCCAGAGAAGCAAAGGATTGATGTCTTCATAGGTACTTTAAAGGATAACATTCAACATGAGGTTCATCTTTGGGAACCTGATTCATTGGAGAAGGCATTCAAGTGGGCAAGAAAAAATAAAAAAGAAATTACGGAAACAAGGAATCCCACCACTCACAACTATAATTATGGAAGTGTTTTTTCTCCTAGCCTTCCACAACCTAAAAGGTTTACATTACAACAATTGGAAGAAAAAAGAGAAAAAGGGTTTTGTTACAATTGTGATAGCAAATGCACTAAAGGTCATAAGTGTGCTGAGAAGAAATTATTTTACATAGATTATGAAGAGGAGGAAGAAAAGGATCAAGAAACATCA
>APFE031512129.1:0-32858 GCA_000404065.3 Pinus taeda | reverse complement strand
GAAACATCAAAAGAAGAGGATATACACCAGGAACCAACCCCAAAGAAAGAAGAAATGAATCCAACCATATCTTGTAAAGCATTGGCAAGAATTACTGCTCCTCAAACTCTCAAGATAGAAGGACATATCAAGAAGAAAAAGGTTCAAGAAGTGAAAGATCGTATCCAAAAGGAAGAAATGAATCCAACCATATCTTGTAATGCATTGGTTAGAATTACCACTCCTCAAACTATCAAGATAGAAGTACATATCAAGAGGAAAAATGTTCAAGAAGTGAAAGATCACATCGAGCATCAAGAAATGAATTTGACCATATCTTGTAAAGCATTGGAAGAAATTACCACTCCTCAAACTCTGAAGATAGAAGGACATATCAATAAGAAAAAGGTTCAAGCAGTGAAAGATCACATCGAGCATCAACAACAAGTTCTCCAAATTTTAAAGGATAACGCCACTTTGGTGCAGAATCGAACGAAACAATAGGTAGATCAACATCGTAGTGAAAAAAGTTTTGATATAGGTGATTGGTATTTTTACGACTACATATCAAGCAAGCTATTTATGAGAAATAAATGTTGGCAATACTACATGCACTTAAGAAACGATGACCTTACCCAATGGGAAGACACTTCAAGGTAAAAATGGATCATGATAGTCTTAAATACTTTTTAGAACAAATAGTATCTTTAGAATAACATAAAAAATGGGTCACAAATATGTTGGGTTATGACTTTGACATCGTCTATAGAAAAGGGAAGAAAAAAATTGTTGTAGATGCACTTTCAAGAAAGGATGAGGATGTGGAAGCATTGTTTTGTGTTATTTCTATTATCCAACCAAATTGGATAAATGAAGCAAGGGAAGAATGGAAGAAGGATGAAGAAGTGTGGCCACTCATTCAAAAGTTGCAGAAGATCCCAATTCAAACAATATATCCAGAACTTGAAGAGGAAGGAAAAATCATATTGGAACCTAGAGCAGTCACAGAAACAAGAACATGACAACTATGAAGTCGGTCAATTTCATAGTATCTCATCAAGTGGAAGAACTTACCTGCTGAATATTCCACATGGGAGGACATGAATTTTATATAGAAGCATCAAGAACTACTCAAGCATTGAGGACAACACTTTTTGAAGGAGAGGGGCATGTTAGGCCCCTATACTACTAGTGTAACCCTTATTGTTATGAGTACAACCCCTTATTATATTGTTGTACCCATGTAGTTCCCATATTGTTATTATTGTGCCCATAGAAGCCCACTATTGTTATTGTTTGTCCCTTGCATTATTATTGTTATGTCGGCTATGATTATATTATGACCCCTTAGACTCCTATATATAGAAAAGAGGTCTTGTCATTTGTATCATCTAAGAATTGTTCATTTGTGTAATGTAAAGGAGGCTGCCCCCTCGAAGAGGCTTATTTCTAAGGCGTTGATCTACCTTTTCTATATTTTTGTGAGTTGGTTTCATAACATAGAAGGAGCTAGTTCTAAAGGAGAAAGTATGCATCATTGAATTAAAATATTGTTTTTGTATGGCATAATATAAAGAATCATGCAGTATATATAGAATCTACTTGATTGAGTTGCTTCGTAAAAATCATCTAGTATTTCAAGAATAAGAAGCCTTGAGGACCATATTGCATAAGTGTTCATCCATACATTGTCTAACATTATGTTAGAAGTAGTCACTTTGTGCCTAAAGTGGATCATCATGATCCTATAAGAGTCATCATTTTGGAATACTCTTGGAAGAAGCATTATGACAATATTAGTATACATTCCATATAGTAGGAAATAATACTCTTAAAGGATGAAGGAATGAAATTAGTCAAGTTTCAGGCTCATTTGATGTAGGACAATTGGTCAAGGACATATAGCTAGATGATTATATGAAAGATTGAATGCATGAATAACTTTTGGATAGGATTCATATACATAGAATACTTGGTTGGTATTAAATAATGCATGATGAATCATTCATTTGATGCCTAAAATGATGAATTTGGCTTACTCTAGAATGGATAAAATGCTAAAACTTTCTCGAATCAACATCAAAAGAAAATGGTAACTTGGTATTCAATTTCAATCATTGGGAACTCTTATGGAAGAATGAAGATTCAAGTGGAGATGGGTCATGATAATGTTGATAAGAAAGTTGTCATGATGAGGTAAGTCTAATGTTTATATTTTTATTGGTTATCAGGTTAACATATTGTTTTGATACTTGGAAGAGTGTTGCAGGAATTCATGATGTGTTGAAGCAAATTCAACTATATGTAAAATATTGAGGGAATCTCAATGATAGTAAACTATGAAGTCAACATGTGATCATCTTTAGTAGCAGTGCGATAATATAACTGGAAGTTCAAAGGAATCAATATCTTAAGGAAGATTCGATTAGCTGAAAGTATGGGAAGGCTGGATTGATGTTGACAAGATGAAATACTTGAGATAATTGAAAGCATGACATTAAGATACATAAAGAAACAAATAGAAAACATTCATTCATTCATTCCTACATCCAAAAAATATTTCATCTCAATAAATTTTATCACAAAAAATATGTTTACAAATATGAAACAAGGTTATTCTATTTTTTTCCAATGAAAAAATTATAGCTTTCTATTAAGATAGTAAAAAGTTACATGTGCACATACCATGAGGCATTTGACCTGTCAGTAAAAAAATGTGGTACTCAAAAAAGCGGGCTGTAGAGAAGCAAGTAAAAACATTTACTTTTTGATCTCTTTCTGATTTTTAGGTATTTGCAAGGACTTCGTCTTGCCGTTCAACTGTTATGGGCTCTATATACCTTACTTCAAACCTATTCGTATGTTTACGCTGCTCCAAGGGGGGAAGAGCATCAATTACAATAATAAAGAAATGTTACTATATAGTTATTATTGTTACTAAGTGTTTTATTAATATAAATATTATTAGAGTGTTATTTACTTACTTGGGTTGGGGAGGGATGCATAGTACTTTCAAACGTGGCCATATGATCCTCCTCCTGTCTTGCCTCATCCTATATATGCTCTAGAATATAAACAAGATTATTGTAATTAATACACCATTTGCATTTAAATATTTTCAATTGTAATCTATACTACAATTTTTTTTAACACATGAAATACCTCGAGTACTGAGCTGAGCATTAGTTTCAAGAGGCACTCCACCATCACTAAGCTCATGTGTTGTATCTACATTGCTTGCCTTCTTTTTACAATCAAGCACATTACTTTATGGCAAAAAATAATAACCATAAAATATTGTACAAGCAATAATTTATAAATGCTCTTTGTTTCTTTTATTTACATGAGTGTCAATTTAGGCGCCGAAAGGCTAGGTAGACCCAAATCTTGTCCTATATTCAACCACGACTTGATAGTCATACTTGAAATCAAGCTCGAGGTCTTCCTCTATGGGAGCCTCTTTGAATTGTGACCCCTACAATTTTGAATGAGAACATGATTTTTTATTATTTTGTAATATTAAATTCAAATTGTTAAGAATTTATAATTTGGATGCAAATTATTTTGTTTTATAATTACAACTTTTGCGGCCAGTTTTGAGTAACCACCCAGGCTAAGATGATGCTGCCCATGTTTAGCTATTCTAACCATCATGGCTTTGGATGTATCTAGGAGTCTATATTGAAAATATTGAAAAAATTAATTAGATGTCACAATGATAATACTAGCATCATAATTACAATATTAAAAGTTCCTCATACCTTCCTAGTTTGGGTGGTGTCTTCACTGCTTTTTGAAGTGCCTTCTCAGTTGCATTTTCCATGAGGGCTTTCTACTCCCTCTCTAGAATCTTTGGAGTGTTCTCATGTGACCTATTCCTTTCCAAATGACACCTATAATGGTCTCGCATATGTTTTAAATGTAAGCATTCCTTGGAGGTATCTTCATTTTTGTTGAAGGTACCCTCACTGAACAAGCCAAGTATCTTTCTCATAATTTGTTCCTTCAACTTGGAACTTTGGGTTTTCTAGTTTGTGCGAATGGTGGGCCCAAATAGTTCCAAGGTTATCTCATACAATTTCCTATAGAATACATCATTTCTTGCAAAATGATATTATCATTAGTTTTAAATAATCACGTACTATACATAAATTTCAATTAGATTGTACTTAATATTCAAGACACTTCTTAAGTACCCAAAAGCTTATCTAATTTCATGGGGACATCGTCATCATCTAAAAAAAGCATAATTAGTAGTGTCCCTATGCTAGTAACATAAGAATATCCATGAAAACTCGCTTCAAAATATGTGATGGGATCACACTCTGCATCCACGAAATCTTGTGCAAATCCTAACGTATGTTGTTTAGGGGGTACAAATCCAGCGTGTGTGGTTTAATGGGTGTACCAGGCTCAGTGAATGGTGCATCACTTAGAGGTGGAGCATCATCACAACTACCAACATCGACCCCCATAGTCGCACCATGAGGATCATACTCCCTCAAAAACTCTTGTAAAATAAAGAGATTTTTTTTATAAAGGATGAGATAATTAAAACCATAAATAAATAAATGGGATAACTAAATGAGTTTCTTACCCCATAATGTTTAATTTTTCCCATTAGGGTTTTGATTTTTCCTTTTATCTCTTTTCTTTGCGGCTCAATCAGAATTAAAGAACTAATTTTCTTGCTTAATTTCATTTGAAGCTTCTTTATTGTTTGGATCAGATCGATGGACAAACAAATTCTTCACCAAGCACTTCCTTAGGAGAATCTGTGGACTTCTCTGAGGTTAGTTCCTTCCCCTGGTTACCCTATTGATCAAATAAGTGTAATTTGTAATTTTTTTCCACAATCCTCAACTATAAACATTCAAAGATTTGAATTTGATGAAAAATTTTACATCAACAAAAATTTCCATTTTTTACATAAGAGGGGAAGTTTAGCCAATTAAATACCTGCTCATAAATATTATGATATCTTGAAAGTTCATTATGACACATTACAAAAAAAATAAAGCAATTCATCCACAATTAATCATCATTATATTAATAAGAAAACCATTACTGACATATGTCTAAAATTGGGTAAAATAGAATACATACTGCCCCATAATAGCAACATTTGTATCTATTTGATTCAAATTGATATCAATGAGCAACTCTTCCCCTGCAACTATTGATTTTATGGAAAATATGACTGCAAAGTTTCCTTCACGCACTTCGAATATGAAATTGAGTTGCTTATTTGTGACCATAGACCGTGTACTATTTATAAACCCTGTAATATTCCCTGCTACTTTTGGCCTTCCATCAATATACATAGTTGCACATTTATTTTGATTATTGTATTTTAGTTGTATATAATTTGTGACCATGCCATATCTTCGTATGCTTTTGATATATTGGACTAGTTGTACCTAATCATTGTAGACAAAATGTGGTCTAAAATACTCCATCAATTCAGTTAATCAGTTGTAACATACCTTTACGCCATCCATGGAAGATATTCCCAAACCATGTAATGACGACGGGGAAATGTGGTATATCCTTTCATTGACCAAAAATTCAATGTTTATTTTAGGAAGATCCGTGGGTACTCATTTTTCCCTAGATATTTTTACCTTAAGGGCACTTGGATGTCATCTGTGCTCTCATTATCATAAGAACATGAACCCACTTTAGCAAGAAAAAATTCCATGCGCCTATGGAATTTTATTATGATATTTTTTCCTCTAGTTGATCTTCGCTTGCTAGACGACGTAGCAAATGTTTGGTCAATTTATTATATCCTACCTAAACTTTTGTCACTCGATGAAGATAGTTTTGACAAATAATTGTTTAGTTTAAAGTACTATAACAATCCATCAAATGAGAGAAACTGTTAGCGAGTTTAAATATTTTTGTTGCATTTCATCATCTAATTCACTATTAGCAAACTCAATCTAATTGCTTATAATTGTGCTCCTATAATTTGGAACATTCCTCTTGTACTAATTACAAAATTTAATAAGTGAAAGAGTAATCATAATAACCACATATAAGTAATCAAGAAACATTGTTATCATAGCTTCATTAAGTATTTTTTTTTAACTGTCTCTCTAAATTGTATTTGTATCTTGTAATCTTGCTTGATAATTGGAAATTGGATATATTGGTTACAGATTATTGTTCTTGGAGCACTTTTCAAATTTGTGATCTCATTGAAGTAATTCCTAATTTGTTCATCTTGCATTCTCATCCTAGACTAGATCTTGCATTTCTCCTTGCATCTTGATCATTGATAGTTGGTTGTGTGAGTTTAATTCATAAATGAAAGTTTCACACTACTACATCTTACTTTCCTTGTAGATTTTAATTTATTTCTCATTTCTCTATTGTTCATTGGTGCTAACTCATCTTTGCATCATTTGTCTATCTACTAACTTGAATACACTAATCATTGTTACACATCCGAAAATTGCACAAGTGACATTTCAAGACTTACAATCCACAAAGTAAGGCAACTTAAGACCACAAGAAAAACCTCATTCTACAATAAAGGAATGTCATATAGTGCATGTGAAGAAAAGTTACCCTTATCTCAATTTTAAAATTTCGTAAATGAAAATGAGAAGTAGGTTGCATCCATATTTGTATTCAAATTCAAATTGGTGAAAAAAGTATGCTTGTTTGGAATAAATTGGTACCAATCTTGAAGGATTATGAAACTACAATCAATCAACTTATGTATAGCATTTCTCTTGAGAATATGTTGACATCAGTGAAAGTTTCATCACCTTTGAAGGTATTCATTGACCTCAACATATTTGGAGTATTAATTCTTTAAAAGCAACAAGAAGATCATGACATCTTGAATAAACCCTTGCAACAAACTTCTTGTGATCTTGGAGGACTAAGGTATGTAGTCCTTAAGGTAAGTATACTTGTTTTTATTCATATAAGGTCTAAATTAGATTAGGGCTTTGATATTTCCCTTTTTGGTTCCATGGTTTGTACTCTTCATATCGTTGGAATTTGTTGGCATCTAAGTTTTTTTTGTAAACCCTAGTTGGTATTTAGACATAGAAACCCTATATTTTGATCTCTAGGGTTTGTAGGGAGCCTTGGGTGAAATGGAAAACCTTAGTGAGGGTAGAATTGGATTTGAGATTCAAACCATATGGTTGATGTTTCTAAAAGTAATATCAAAATACTTAGGGTTTGTATTTGAAATCTCTAGGAATTTTCCCTCCCTAAAGTATCCCTAGATTGTCAAAATCAAGATGGTGCTCTTGTATTTGTATATTTTTCTTGGTGGTACTTGTCATTGAATGTTATGTTGAAAAGTGTAACTAGTAACTACAGTATGATAAAAAATGATTCCCAGGACATCGAAAAGGAGATTCCATTTTGGGGATAACATGGGAGATTTAAATCATCCTTGGTTGGCCAAGGACACAATTGAAATCCTTGAAGTAATACATAATTTTTCTAAACATATTGGTAGGATACTACCCAATTTTGACAAAGATATATTCATAAAGCCTAAATATCATAGTAATAAATTCATCTTGGCAATTTAATTGATGAACCTACAACATGAGAACAACACATGTTGACTATTACCATACACCTTATATATATATATATATATATATATATATATATATATTATATATATATATATATATATATATATATATATATATTATATATATATATATTTGGCTCATGACATGATGTAATTCTTATATACTTATCGAAAGAATAAAAATAAAATATTTTTGTAAAAGAAAATTTATTTATTTAAGCACTGGTTTCATGCTCAAGGTCATTCTTCATTAGGTCATATCACCCATTGAGTGCTCCTAGGGTTTTGTCACGATTCATGGTCATTATTATATTGTAAAAGACCCAATTGGCCACTTGTAACAAGAAAAGAAAAAATATTTTAATGTTTATAAGAGCCTAGAAAGACCCCAAGATCAAGTCGGCCTGCAAATATGAAGTCGTCCTAGAGAGGCCTAGTCAAGTCCTTGGAACACTATATAAAGAGGAAGAATTTTCCCTCCTAGAAGAGTAAATAAAAACACACACATCTCTAGTATAATCTACGAGCAAGAGAAGAGTGCAAGGACTTAGAAGAGGAAAAGGAGTCTTGCTTGGAGGTTAATTTTAGTTATGCAATTCTAATCTAAGATGAGAATGCAAGAGATGAGTTAACAGGATATGCTTCATTGAGATTTATAACAATGAGAAAAGTTCTTTAATGAAAACAAGATAAGATCACTTATAACCAATATACCAAATATCACTTATCAATCAAGATTACAAGAATCAATTAGAGAAGCACCTTAATGTTGTTCAATGAAACAATTATGACAATGGCTCTTGATTACTTATGTGTGCTTATTAAGATTTCAGTTTCACTTATTAGGTTTGTGAATTAGAACAAGAGAAGTCTTTCAAGATTTCAAGAGCACAACTAAAAGCAATTTAGATGAGACTACTAATAGTGAAATTTGATAGTGAAAAGAAAAAATATATTCAACAATGCAATTCACTTTGCAAGAGAGAGAAACTATGCTATGAAACACAACTATAGACTAAGAATGCAACTTTGAAATGCACAATGTTACGTGATTAGCAAAGAAATGAGAAAGGGATGGTTAGTAACCAAACAAGATAGTTATGGCAAGAGCAATGCCAATACCCACTAGTACAAAATGGCTAATTAGTTACTAAAAATGACTAAAATTTGCATATAAATGACTATTTTTCAGTTGGTGACCAATAGTAGCTAATTTACAATATCTTATAATGCGACCAAGTTTTAGTCATTTTTAGCTTAGCCATTAATGGGTTGTTTCAATTTTACATTTAGTAGTATATTTAGTCGTAAATTTGGTCATTAATTTAGTCATTGGTTTAGTCATTATTTGCCACAATTAATGATCAAATATATAACAAAATCTATTACTATATGATTACTCGAGAAAACCAATTAATGACCAAAATGTTGGTCGAGTTATAAGATACTGTAAATTAGCTACTAATAGTCATACATATGCAAATTATAGTCATCATTTGAAACCAATTAATAACCAAAGAAATATGACTAAATTTTAGTAATGTTATAAGATATTGTAAATTAGCTACTAATAGTCGTATATATGCAGAATTTAGTCATCATTTTAATCATAAATTTATTATTTGCAGTAGTTATTTATCTTTTCTTTGTATTTTCATATTCATTATATAAACGATTGATTTAGTAGTTTCTATTCATTTCATTTAATTTCATTCATAATCCTTATAAACAAATAATTTAGTCATATATTAATTTTATTTGTGTTCATCATTAATCAATATAAATTACTAATTTAATAGTTTTAGATTTATTTTATGTGTTCATTATTAATCAACATAAATTAATTAGTATGATTTTGTGACTAAATTATTAAAAAAAATAAAAAAATAAAAATTGCCATACAATGTGTATGTTCATCTAACGATAACCCAAAGTTACATATGTTAGTTACAAGACTAAATAACATAAAGTGAAAATAAAAATAATTTCAACCACATAAATTTTATTATATAAAATATCAAGTATTACAATATGAGTTTCCAACTTAAGATTGGTTGGACTACAATTTATACATGAAATACTGTTTCATCATTTCAAAACATTATTATTGTGTTGCCAAAGCATTGCAAGTGAATTCACCAAATCTGAAGACTTGACCATTAGTCTCTATGTGTGTGTCTTATGCAAGATATTGCCTCTAAGGGTATCAATATACTGGTTCTCTTCTCTCTCTCATTTTGCATTTGTTGCTCCAGTGTTATTGTTCTCCTCTTTCTTCAATTCTTGCTTCTTACCATCAATATTGAGTTCCTCTCCTGGAAATGAAATAATATACAATGCATAGACATGAAAGACGATGAATAATTGAATATAAAATAAAGTAGGCTATAAAATATTTATACGACATATACCTCAACATCAACAATGTTAATGTTATTTCTCCCCATAAAAGCAAGAAAATTGAACACGTTTTCTTCAGTTGGGGAGAGTGGCCATTATGTGGCCATATGACCTGTATAAACAAAGCAAATAAAAAATCATTGTATAAAAGAACACCTTAGTAACCTAGTTATATTCAACCTTCAAATAAAGCTTAGGCGCACTCATGCAAACTAAGTTATATGTTAAAAAGCTTAGGTTGTATATAAGTACTTGTTAAAACATATAATATGAGGTGTGATGTTTAACCCTTTTCGTTTTATTCACAACAACATTTTCATTCTATAATGTGTGAACTTGGTCAAGTATATAGATAACATGTGCTCAAATAACAACATGAAGTAAACTTTTTTAATAGTCATGAATTTTTTTAACACAAAACAACTAAAAAGGATTTCAATTAATATCTTTTAATACTAAACTCATCTTCAACATTTTGATATTTTTTAAATGGACATGATACCAAGTATTTTCAATTTCATAGTTAAAAGACAACAAAATCAAAAGAAATATTCAAAACAAAATCAAACATTAAAGAGAGGATATTATGAAATGATCCTTGCAATTATAAGAAATTTGTTTACTTGCCCACCAATGTCTTGTCTAACATTTCTAAAACATTTTCTTGCCCAAAATAACCATGAGCAGAAATAATCACAACATTAAAAACCATATGAATCCCTACTAGAAACATTTCCAAATTCGATGGATTAGGTGCCTGAAGGATCTCCAACAGCAAATGAATCATATCCAAGACATTCTTTGCATTGTCTCCCCATCCTTTTTCCAATCCCTTTTCCTATAACCTAACCACACCAGAGTCAAGTAACAATCATATGAAGGCATTGAAATTTTTTTTATTGTTATATTTTATATATATACACTTTGAATCTAATTTGTTTCAGAAACGTATTTGTTCATATTTAAAGCCTTCCTGTCATGAGAAGGTATCAATCAAGTAGGACAACAGAAAAATCAACCTTAATGAGGTCCTGAAACAATTCCTACAATATCAATATTTTTATTGTTGTGATATCTTTGGTAGAAAAAATAACATATCTGCAAAATAAAAATCCATATATTACTTGTGTTCAAACTTTGTATATGGTGTATTCGTAGGTAGCTTTTTAAGATGTTCTTTTACCTTTACCAAAGAAATTATAGCTTGGTTAAATTCTATATCCTTTCATTCAACATCAATTTATGCAAGATAAATGTCACACATTATTATTTTCCATTTCTTAACATGTTAAAAATGATAAATTGAAAGCCATATAAAACCAAGAGAAAACCCTTTTTCTAACCAAAACAAACAAACAAATAGTGCCTCTAATAAAACTTCACACCTCAGAAATTACTCTACCACGTGCATGGGCTAAAGCTGAGATTCTCTAAACCATCTATAGATCATACTTAATGGGATATTCATGTATTTAACATGATGTCAATTTGGTTTTAAAATCAATATATAAATCCAAGTTATTATCAATGAAATTCAAGTATAATTAAAAAAAAAATAACATCATTGCAAGGTAGTGTAGAGAGAAACATCTTCATAATTAGGCTTCTTTATTTTAGTTTCATTTGAATTGAGTTCATATTTGACTATATAATTTTCTCTAAAGAAGTGAAATAGAAAGATGAGAATTTAAATAGCCCAGACAATCCCAAACCTTTGTTTCTTGGTTATCCATACCTATCTCCTAACCTTGTTAAAATAATGTGCTTTAAATTATTCAAAGAGTAGAATGAATTCACTACAAAAAAAATTCTGGTCGTCATGATATTAATTATAAGCTACACAAAGAAAGTTGTCAATTAGGTTTATATATGGTGGTTGTGAGGAATGATTGTTATCCTTCCCACCCAGTTTCAATTTCCATAAGTGATGTGTTGAACTCATAACAAGCATATTGGTGTAATGACATTGAACCTTGTTGTTGACTGGCATTCAACAAGGTAAATATTTTGGTCACCATTCTTTCTAATTCACTCCAAAAACAATTGGCCAGTTGCTACATAAGTGATGTCAAAAATGCAACTTGTGAATTCTTTCCTACCATATGGCTTGTTTAATCCGGGAATTCATCTGCCTTACCAAAACATTCGACCTATTTCTTTCCTTTATTCAATAAAAAACACATGTGGTATTAACAAAGTCAATTAAACTAAATCACCCATTTTCAGCTTCTGATAAGGATCACTAACAATTTTGTGATTCACTCTTGGCCTCAAATCTTCTTGTTTTGGCAAATCATAAGATGTAAAAGTGAACTACCATAAGTTATTTTGTCTAGAAAATCCTTCACAATCAAATTTGGAGGTAGTTCTTGAAAAATTATCTATTTAACAACAATAATCAATCCTTTATTCATAAAATTGATATGATGGTAGAAATTTCAAACAACATACATAAAAAATTGTGTAAAATATTAGAAAATGAATTTCAAAACAAGTAGATTTCAAAGAAACTACATCATAATATAGTGTTTTTAAGAATACCATGCTCATTTTATCATCTTACAACATAAATAGAAGGAGACTATCATTTGTTCCACATGGTGGGATGTAGAATTTATCCATATGTGGGTAACCATCTTTATGGGAAGGGAATGGGCTAAGTGGTCTCATGTTTGCATCCTAGGGAGATAACTGTAGTTTAGCGTCCATAATATCACTATTCCACATTAGCACCAATCATGCCCACTCGACCATATGAATAATGAAGGAAGAGTGTGTGTATTCACCCTCCTTGTACTTACAATGTACAACAATTCTAAACTTAGCTTTTTGATGCATTTATTTAGTCTATATTTTTATTTCCAGTGGAATACCATCATCCCCCAAAAAAATAGTATGCAAATATTGATACCTAAAGCATTTGGACCTATTATAGTAGCTACAACCACCCTCCAAAATTTTGGCTTGCACCAATTTCAGAGCCTCCCTTGAGAGTTTCACTTGATGACCACACACAGGCAGGTTTTCTCCATGAGCTTGTGTGAGTCCTCACATCCACCTTGCTTGTTCATTTCATTCAAGTTTCTGGATGCTGGCATCTAAGTCATGCTTGCGACCATGTTCTGGTTATACTCGAAGTCTTCACTTCGTATGTGCTTGTTGTGTTTACTATGAAAGCATCTATCGCACTCACACATAGAGTCACATTCATTGTTGCATAAGCATCATCTCGATCAATAAACAATCAATCACAAGTGCCTCACTTGTCACTTTTGTCGTCGGTTAGTCATGTTGAACATGTGTGTTTGGATGGTTTGAATCATTTCGTCATCGAGTCATGTGAGTGTGTGTTTGCATGATCACCTATGCATCTTTTGATTGTTCACACACTTAGTCATTTTTATTGAAGTCCTGATGACCAGACTCCCCTCTAACAACCAAACCATAACCCCACCATAGACTCGATCGGTTGTCAACCAGAACAACGCAGAAGCACCAAGCTACTCTTTTTAAATTGCATTTCCTGCAAGCAGTTCAATCAACTTCCATGTTGACCATTCGGACAGTCGGACTCGGCAATAACCCCGGGACTGAGTCCCTTCAAAAATTGCACTGAGGCCACTGACCTCACTTGCTCAACTGACTAAGGAAATTATTCAGACAGGTTAGACAGACACCAAGTGCTCGTCCTTGTCTCCTTCAGAAAATTGCGCAGTTTTCCCAGTCGGTCATCTAGACAGTCGATCGACTACTCATTCAAGAAATTGCGTAGTTTTCATGAGGAGGCCTTCTGCTATCCAACAGTCCGCTCAACTCAGAAATTTCACATAGATGATCAGGAGGCCGACTTCCCAGCTTTAGTGCAATTTCCCTGCCAACAACTCCTAGCAATAGACTGCCAGTTCCCTCCAAGAATTGCACAGTTTCTGCTGCGAGTGACTGAGTAGCCAGCTGTCAGTTCCCTATGGGAATTGCACAATTTTGGTTGCCAGTGACCCCCATAGCCAAATTCCAGTTCCCTTTGGGAATTGTGTAGTTTTGGATACCAGTGACCCCGACAGCCAACTGCCAGTTCCCTTTGGAAATTGTGCAGTTTTGGCTACCAGTCTCTGAGGCAGTTCCTCCCAAAAATTGCGCAATTTTTGCCTACTGACACTTCATGCAGCTAGACCCGTTCCTCTGGAAAATTGCACAAATCTGGCTGTCCAACCCTCACTTCCCATTCGTTCTGAAAAATGCGTAGAGCATGCCTACCTTGTCTTCCTGAAACCTGGCCTATCCCTCCCAAAATTTGTGCAATTTTGCCTCCCAACCGATTTAGACCTCGTAGGAAGTCATTGTTGACTCAGATTGTCCATCTCTATCACTCAGTGGCTCTTGCGTAGTTTTCATCAGTAGTTCCTGTAGCCATCATCTTGCTTCATAACCTTGCTGCCTCTCCTGGTCACCTGCATCTGAAATGATCATGTGCCATGGTAGACTAGGATGTTTTGGATTTGATGTCATCTCGTCATGAGTGACTATAGGTATAGGTACACCAATAAATATGGCAAGATGATGAATGGGATGAACAAAGGGAGCACATGTATAAGGATAGGTTCACAAATGGATGAAAAAATGAAGCATGAAAAGCAGATGAATGTGATGAACATGCACCTTCGCGAACAGATGAGCCTGTTAAGCCTTCCAGCATGCAAGCAAGGAACAACATGCTAAAGTTTCATTAAGCGAACCAAGGACCATCGAAGACTCCACGCACTTCACCATGTGAAGGTGAAGCTATGATACTCCATGAAGACATCCATCACCCAAAAGCACTATAGCTCGACATGGACTCTAGCAACAACATGAATGTACAAGCACTGTCATGTCAAGTCATGTCGAGTCATGTCATGAGTCATGTCGCCCACATCTCCACTATGGGCTATGCTTTCAATCAATATGATGTAACAGGGAAGTCCAAGAGACCCACTTGTTGAACAAAGAGTCATGTACGTTGAAAAGACATGGAAGCCAAATGGTCATGAGGGTAGTCGAATAACCACAAGGGTCAATTTCACCCTTCGCTATAAATACATCCTCATTTGTACATGAAAAGGAATTTTTCACCTCAACTCCTCCCACACAGCCAAGAGAGTCTATAATCTTTTCTTTGAGGAGTAAGTAGTGGCTCTAACGCCTCGCACTCGGGTTTAGTGATGTATGGTGTAATGATGTGCCTTGGAACGTTTGCTTAATTTAGAAGCCTGCTAACTTTCCAACACAATTTCACACATGTATTGTATTTGTTGTAAGACTGATCTTTAACACTTGTAATGCATGTTGCTTTAACGTGTGTTCTACATCTAATCTGTTTCATTTGTTGTAATGCATAATCTATTAATGGAAATGTGTTGTATATGCTATTAATGTTGTCTCGCCTGTGTAGACTACTCTCTCAGACATTAGACAGACCTTTCACATGAAGCTTTTTGTAACAACTATTACACTCGTTCGGACTGATCCATTGGGTGTTGTACATGTTATCTTACCTTGTACATTGTGACTGTCGCATCCATGTGGACTACTTTTTCAGAAGCTATGCATGTCTTGTTGTGTTGTGTGTTCCTAGCAGTGTTGGGATTGCTCCCAATTGACCTGAAACTCACTCTCACCCTCTCCCTCGACAATGAAAGAACCATTGATGCAAGTGACACTTACACTCACCAGGCACGTGAACCTCACTTCTCAAAGATAAAGCAAACCACTCTCCTATACTGACAAGCAAGAGTTGGGGCAGATCTTTAAGATAATGGCAATCGGGCCATCGTACCGAATGGGACTCTTACACCAAACAATGTGAGGTCTAGTTGGGACTTCATACTGAGGAGATCCTCTGATGTTGGCGGGTCCAATACCTTCAACATTTTGGTGCTAGAAGGAGGGCCATATGAAAAGTTGAGTCCTCACATCTATTTTGAATATCTACATATCTATCATGACTAACTATTGAGTTGCTCTTCCGGAGTGTATGTCTTATAGAAATGATTTCATCATCTTGGAAAATCTCTTTGATAACTTGTCTCATAAAACATTTGATGGTGGAGGCTACATAGCCTTGGTTAGGCACGCGGTTGGTGTTGTAGGCTCATGCAAAAGACATGGATTATTTGAAGAATACATGAGCTGTGCATTGTTCATCTACACGCTTCGAGGGCACCCCATGCAATGGTGTGCCACACTGCCAAAAAAAATATATTCATTCTCTTGCTCATCTGGTCGCAGAGATAGACCGTGCTTTTAATCAATTTAAGTAGAAAGCACTTGATCAAGAAATTATGATATTACAAAAAGCACCCGATGAATATATTGATCAGTTTTACACATGCTTTTGTAATCTTGCATACCGATTCCCTGAAGATGAAATTGATTGGGAATTTCTTTGTGGAAGGTTTGAGTATCTTCTTCACATATCCAAACCTTGCTCAACATGCTCTGGTGATGGAGCTGCGCAATCACATGTAGGCACAATCGTTGTCACAAGTGGTTGTCTGACTTCACCTCATCAAATAGCTCCACCACCATGGAGCGATGTGGGAGATCATGCACTTACCTTTGTTGAACTGTCATACTCTCCCACCCCACCTGCTCTTGAGATTTACGCATATTTGTCTTGCAAGCCTGTTGGTTGTCACATAGACTCTTTTCCTAGACCTCCATCCTCACATTTTGTTGATCCTCCAGATTGTACTATCTTGTGTTCTGCCATTCCGGACTCATCACATGTTGTGAACCAGGATCAAGATGTCAACGAAGTTGGTTTTATGTAGCCAAATTTCACCATCATTCATGATAAGTGTGAGTAGGAATCTAAAGAAGGACCCATGGTAAAGGATGAATCCCTTCCAGCCACACCTCATCTGCTTCATCCTGACATCCCTTCTGATTATGCTACTGTTGATTTCCCCTATGAAAACCCATTTCTTGATGCTTCTACTTTCAATCATTCACGAGACACCTCAGATGTCAATTTGTCATTATAGTGCAGAGAGGACACATGTTCCTCGGAAAATCTTTCCAATCTGTCATTTATATTTCTTGAAAACACAGAGGGTGAACATCTTTACTTCTCATCTACCCCTCTACCTGATTCATCAAATGATGAGGATGCTGATAAACATCTTGAATTTTCTGATATTGGTTGTTGTGATCTATCCACTTCTTCATCTGATCACGATGTTGATTCAACAATTGTCAATTTGTCCAAGGCACTGGTCTACGATGATCTATCTATCAACGAAGGTGAAACCCCGCAGATTGTCGTGGCACTTCCGCACGAGCTGATGGTTATGTCAAGCCCTCACTGTCCTGAGGTTGGTTTCACTTCCAGTCAGGAAATTGTTGAAACACTCAAGGCTCCTCATCACTCTCTGCTTTGCATTGAAGATCAACCAAACACCTAGATTTTACTTCCTCCACTCAAGCTACACGATCCCATCGCTCATGAGTTGGAAGAATCTTACATAGCAACCACACATGCAAAACATAAGTGGCCTACCTTTCTCATGTTTTCTTGCACGACACAGTCAAGAGAATGCACACACTCAAAATCTTCATGTAGTGTAGCACACCACCATGGAAGCTTCAGAGAGTGCATGTCATGCGTGCTCACTCATCTCTATTCTTTGGTCACTCGTAAACTCGGAGTGTGTTTGTCTTCATTGTTATATATTTCTTGTTTGTTGGTCGCATAATTATCTTGTTCGTGAACCATGCCATGGCGCTAATGGCTGCATTGGAATTATCACCTCAAGTGAGATGGCCCATGCACAGTTAGCTTAGGAGTAGGAGTAGTGTTTTCTTTTTTGCTTGTCTTTTCTGTCTGGTTTGCATGATTGTTTGCTTGTTGACTTGGTTACTTTGCTTGCTTGTTGTTGTTTTCACTTTGTTTGATTTTCTTACTATTTTTGTTTAAGTTTCTTTGTATGCTTAGTATATTACAATTTCTTGTTTTTGGAAATAAGTGCTACCAACTACTACATTCTAGCTTTTGAATAGAGTATGTGGCTGAAATTTGAGGAAAAATCGTGACGTTGTAGCACTTGGCCAGTCTTGTGTCCACCTTCTCTATGCTTGGCTGTAACCTTTGGCCAATGAAGTCTTGATGAAAAATACAAACCATCTGCAAAGGAAGTTTCGGTCTAACCGTGAACCTGTCTCCACACTGGGAAGCCCCATGCCTATACTCAACCTTCTACTTTGTGTGTTCAAGCTCATCCAACTAGTAGAAATGGAGAAGGGCAAAATATAAACGAGAAAACCTATGTAAGAGGCTTTACATGATTCTCTGAAGGAAAAACCTCTTCTGCTCTCAATAAGTCGGGATCCCTCTTTCGCCCAAAAAATAAATAAGTGCCTATGCACAGTCCTTTTGAAAAATACAAAGGTGAAAGAAGAGAAAGGCTTCTTGCACAGAGAGGTGAAGCATGCAACTCCACTGGGGTACTGACCGGGTTCACTGGTAGTGGAGCAATGTGTGTGTTCTTGCGTGACTCTGCTGAGGTACTGTCCAGGCCTGCTGGCAGTGAAGCAACACCAGAGATGAAAACTTATACTCTGAAAATCTTCAACTTGCGAGCTAAAATACCCTTCCTGGATTTGAAACACTGAGATGTAAGTTGAAATTTTGATTGTGTTTGATTGAGTTGGCAAAGGGTGAACCATATATGTCCACGAGGTAAGTGGGGAAGCTGAAGTAACCTGCACAATGATTCAATACTACCCAAAAGGCCAAGGCCCTATGCTAGCAATGAGCCGAAACAGAGAAGCTGGAGTTCTACCAGTGTGTCGCCAAGTGTTTTAACGGCTACAACCACCCTCCAAAATTTTAGCCTACACCAATTTTGGAGCCTCCTTGAGAGTTTCACTTGATGACTACACACATGCGGGTTCTCTCTGTGAGCTTGTGTGAGTCCTTGCATCCACCTTGTTTGTTCATTTCATTCATGTTTCTGCATGCTAGTGTCTAAGTCATGCTTATGACCATGTTTTGGTCATGGTCAAAGTCTTCACTTTGTATGTGCTTGTTGTGTTCGCTATGAAATGATCTTTCGCACTCACACACAGTCACATTCACTATCACGCAAGCATCATCTCAATCAATGAATGATCAATCATGAGTGCCACGCTTGTCACTTGCATTGTCGATCAGTCATATTGAACATGTGTGTCTGAATGGTTTGAGTCATTTCATTATCGAGTCATGTGAGTGTATGTTTGCATGATCACCTATGCATCCTTTGATCATTCACACACTTAATCATTTCTACTGAAGTCTTGATGACCAAACTCCCCTCTGACAGCCGAACCATCACCCCACCATCGGCTCAATCGACTGTCAACCAGAACAACGCAGAAGTGCCAAGCTAATATTTTCAATATGCGCTGCCCACAAGTAATTCAATAAACTTCCATGTTGACCACCCAGACAGTCGAACCCGACAGTCACCATGGGAACAAATCCCTTAAAAAATTGCGCAGAGGCCACTAAACTCACTCTCTCAACTAATTGAGGAAATTGTGCATACAGGACTGACAGACACCAACTTCTCGTCCTTGTCTCCTTTAGAAAATTGTGCAATTTTCCCAGTCGGTCATCCGAACAGTCGACCAACTTCTCATCCAAGAAATTGCGCAGTTTTCATGAGTAGGCCTTCTGCTTTCCAATAGTCCGCTCAGCTTAGAAATTGCACAGAGATGATTAACAGGTTGTCTTCCCAAATTTAGTGCAATTTTCTTGCCAGTAGCTCCTAGCAGCAGACTACCAGTTCCCTCTAGGAATTGCACAGTTTCTGCAGCCAGTGACCGAGCAACCAACTGCTAGTTCCCCTTGGAATTGCACAATTTTGGCTGCTAGTGACCCCAGTAGCCAACTACTAGTTCCCTCCGGGAATGGCGTAGTTTTGGCTGACAGTGACCCCAATAGCCAACTGTCAATGACCCCAGCAGCTGATTGCCAGTTCCATTTGGGAATTGTACAGTTTGGCTGCGAGTCTCCAAGGAAGTTGCTCCCAAAAAGTGCTCAATTTCTACGTACTGATCCTTCATGCAGCCCGACCAGTTCCTATGGAAAATTGTGAAAATATGGTTGTCTAGCCCCCACTGCTTGTTCGTTCTGAAAAATGCACAAATCATGTCTGCCTTGCCTTCTTGCAACCCAGACTGTCCCTCCCAAAATTTGCGCAATTTTGCCTCCTAGTCGAGCCAAACCTTGTAGGTAGTCACTGTTGACTCAGATTGCATGTCTCCATCGCTCAGTGACTCTTGCATAGTTTTCATCAGTAGTGCTTGAATCCATCATCCTGCTTCACAACCTTGCCACCTCTCTCAGTCACCTGCATCCGAAATGATCATGTGGCATGGTAACTAGGAGGTTTTGGATTTGATGTTGTCTCGTCATGAGTGACTACAAGTACAGGTACACCAACAAACATGGCAAGACAATGAATGGGATGATGAAGGGAGCACAAGCATAAGGACAAGTTCACCAACGGACAAACGAATGAAGCATGCGAAGCAAACGAATGTGACGAACATGCACCTTCGTGAACAGATGATCTTGTCAAGCCTTCCAACACGCAAGCAAGGAACAACATGCTAAAGCTTCATTAAGCAAACCAAGGCCCATCGAAGACTCCGCACACTTCACCATGCAGAGGTGAAGCTATGATACACCATGAAGACATCCATCACCTAGCAACACTAAAGCTCGACATGCACTCCAACAACAGCACAAATGTACCAACATTGTCATGTCAAGTCATGTCGAGTCATGTCATGAGTCATGTCATCCAAATCTCCACTATGGGCTATGTTGTCAATCAGTGTGATGTAATGTGGAAGTCCAAGAGACCCACTTGTTGAATAAAGAGTCATGTAAGTCAAAAATTCATGGAAGCCAAATGGTCATGAGGGTAGTCGAACATCCACAAGGGTCAATTTCACCCTTGGCTATAAATACCCCCTCATTTGTACATGCAAAGGAATTTTTCACCTCAGCTCCTCCCACATAGCCAAGAGACTCTGTAATCTTTTCTTTGAGGAGTAAGTAGTGGCTCTAAAGCTCCACACTCGGGGTTAGTGATGTATGGTGTAACAATGTGCCTTGGAACTTTCACTTAATTCAAAAGCCTGCTAACAAGCCAACACATTTTCACACATGTATTGTATCTGTTGTAACACTGATCTTTAACACTTGTATTGCATGTTTCTTTAACATGTGTTCTACATCTGAACTATTTCATTTGTTGTAATGCATAATCTATTAATGGAAATGTTTTGTATATGTTGTTAACACTGTCTCGCCCGTGTATATTGCTCTCTCAAACATCATACATACCTTTCATATGAAGCTTGTTGTAACAACCATTCCACTCATTTGGAATGATCCATTGGGTGTTGTATGCGTTATCTTACCTTTGTGACTTCCGCATCTGTGTGGACTGCTCCTCCAGAAGCTGTGCATGTCCTGTTGTGTTGTGTGTTCCTAACATTGTTGGGACTGCTCCCAATTGACCTGGAACTCACTCTCACCCTCTCCCTCAATAGTGAAAGAATCATTGACGCAAGTGACACTCACACTCACCAACCTCACTTCTCAAAGACAAAGCAAACCACTCTCCTGTGCTTACAAGAAAGAGTTGAGGCAGATCTTTAAGATAATGGCAACTGGTCCATCGTACCAGATGGGAGTCCTACACCAAACGGTGTGAGGTCTAGTTGGGACTTCATACCAGGGAGTTACCTTGATGTTGGCGGGTCCAACACCGTCAATAGGACCACAAAAAGTTGTAGGAGACTAACCCAAAAAATTCCATTAGTTTGTGCCTAACCTAATCTACAAATAACGTAACTTCAATAGAGTAGAATGATGTATATCCCAAATCAAGGAAAGCATAAAAATATATCCTTTGCATACACAAATGTAGTGCTAAATTAAAATTCATATATTTGGGGAGTGGTAGCAACGCAAAGCCTTTTAAAAGGGGATTTTGATGAATGATGTAATTAGAAGCATCCATTATCCAACATATCCAATGGAAATAAAAAAAAAAAAAAAAAACATAATTATCTTATCAAGAAATAGTGCAAATTACAACATCACCATCATGCAAAACATGTCGATATGCCACCATGAAAACATGCTGATATTATTGGCGATATACCATTTAAGTTTCACATTCTCCTATAATACCTCAAAAATGTCATCCGCATAAATTTTGCAGCGATTGATTTGAATTCCCTCTCTCATAAGAGATTTCAACATCTGATTTTCTACTTCAGAATGTATGATGATCATCAAGAAGGGCCTATACTACCATTATATGATCTCTCTTGTCATAATTTATCGACCTCCTCAAAGCTTAGGCCTTTCATATTAGGAACAAAAGCGAGGACAAAAAGGAATGCAACCCCAACAATAGTGGCAAATACTATAAATGTTTCATCACAAAAATAATACCGTTTAATAAGATATTTCTGAAAGCTAAAGCATTGCCCATGTTATATTATGATAGGCTATAAATATCCAACTTTTTGTGTGCAAATATGAGGCAAATAAATCCAATCTATGCATCTTTACTATCAAGAAATATTTTAGAGGGGTCATATTGGACAAAGATATCAAGAACTTTGTTGGTCAATGTACCAATAATTCATAGACAATAAGATAGTGAAATAAGAAAGGACAACCATGCCAGAATTCTATACAAGCACATAATTGAACTAAAAAAATTGTGATTCCCAATTTTGGAATTCAACGTTTTTAGTGCAATTACCCAGGTAGATGCATTGTCATTATACAAGCACCAACATAGAGGAGCCAAGAGGAGGAAAACACACATAGGATCCCTAGTCATACCAAAAATAATTATAGAGAGATCCATGAGAAGATAAAGCATTCCAAAGTGACTGCATATGACAAACTAGCCCTCAACAACGACATGAAGAACACAAATAGGAAGACACACACATTAATTGCAAAGAAAAATGTAGAGAAAAATATTATATGAACCCTTTCTCTAGGTTAAGCATTTGGCATAAGGAATTCTATTTGGTCTCCTCCAAATGTTGAGACACATGTTTTAGTGCCTCCAGTGCTAACTGCTATGAATAACAAACTCATGCCAGTGCTCAACATCAAACAGTTCGAAGATTTCGAAGTTATAATATTTGGATTTGGTTTTGTAGCCATGGAAATCACCCAATTCCCCTTCACTCCATCTTTCAAAAAATGAATCAAATAACTTTTTAGTTCAATGGAATGATTAGTTTTTTTTATGGGATATCAAGCCATACCTTGTAGTGACTCCATATATATCAATTCAATTGTTAATATTCTCCATTACCTACTTTAAGCTTTCATCAACCATTTTCTTGACATCTAGATCATCAACATCCACACATGAGGTCTCTTCATTTTTAGGAATTTGGAAATTTCAAGGTTGTATCTCCTCCTTGAGCAAGGAATTATTCTCCACCCATAGTTTATCCAGGTTTGTTTTGTCTTTCTTTATTACCAACCATATAGATAGGTCACCAAGGAAGATAATCCCTATAACAATATAAATGGATGGACAACCACAAATACCCCATAGGATTCAAACATGACATTCACCCTCATGTGATATCATTCAAGTCACCTTGAAGACAATTTTTGTAGAAATATTTTTCCATTCAAAACAACATATTTCTTTTGTTGAGTTTAGAGGCTTGATAATCTCAAATAGTTAGTTTTCCCACTCTTGTAGACCAGGAGCTCTCCAACTTCGGAAATTCAACATTACTCCACCTGAAAGAACTAGGCTCAAGCTTGAGACCAACACACTTGTAATTTCCAAGAAGACCCAACTTACCATCTCATTTATGACTGAGTGAAAGCAATCTTATCAGATTAAATGAAAATTTTGGAGGCATAATCAATTTTTCATTTAGTTTAGGTGTGTATTCTACATTTAATCCAAATTTGGAGCAGTAGGATACTCTATGATTTTATTAAACATTACTTTTAGCATCTCCAAATCTTACTAGATATTTGAAATCAACATTGTTTCTTCTGAAGAGTCCCAATTAAAAGTTTAAATATTAATCATTTCTATGATTAAGAAAACTGACACATTGTATTAAACCATAGACTCCGGAACTACCACCACGTCATTCCATTCCTATATATCATCATTTTTTTGATGAAGTTCCCGTTGGAAATTCTAAGAATTACATTTACTAGTCATGTTAAACTCTTGTTAATAGACTTATATGTTTCATCATTCTCCATCTCAAGTAAGTCAAAAACATGCTCAATGATTTTTCTTGTATGGTTTGGCCCAGGTATGAAGGTAACCTTATCTTTCAAACTACAACTATTGTCCTTTTAAACATTCATTTCTTGCGATCACTGTAATGTATGCTATTAGATTTATCTCCTTGTACATGCATGTTGGACCTGTAACCTTGACGAAATGGCCATTTGTTTGCTAGCCTTAGTACATTGATAAGAAAGAGATATTCCTGACATATCTTTTTCTTTTTCTTGAAAGGTTTGATAGGCCTACTTCACAATAAACCCAATCAACCATTGGAGAGCCAGAATTGTTCATATGATAAGAATGTGGCTATTCTCACCCAATTCAACAACTGAATGTTACTAGAATATTGGATCAGATAAAGAACTAAAATTATTCACCCTTGTTTCTATAAAAGTACATGCCTTTTTCGCAAATTAAATTATATCATATATTTGTCCATATTTCAAAACAACATCTTGATAAGACAACACAAGAGATTATTCATGTAACAATAGAAGAAAGTGCAATCGAAACCCCAACAATGATCTTGTTGGTCCATGATGATGGCTACTATGATGGTCTACATATCAAGACTCAAGGGAATCCGATAAATATGTAGGGGGTTCTGAAATTAATGAACCAGAAGGCACCACAGGAAAGCCAAAGATATCACATGGAGGAACATCAAGCTTAAGCTTAGAATAAATAGTGGTATGATTGTAGCATACATTATCATTGCCACTTATATTAAATGAGATTAGTTTCTTGATAAGAGTTGCATTGAATGGAATAGGACCCGGAAACTTTCTTTAACCTATAATTTTGGTTCCTCATTGGAAATTTTTGAAGGAAATCTTCAAAACAAAATTGTGCAAAATCTTGCTACAACACTAGCAAGGGTTTTTAGCCTTGTATATCTAGAAATACTCATTTCTATGACTAGTGCCTTGTAAGGACCTGTTGAGGCCTCGAAAATCGCTGCCACAACATTGGGGGATAAGCACCCGGTCTGGACCTTAGTACAACTCCTTTTCCGTTTGGGATGGTGGCTCCGACTGGAGATAACAGGACCAGTTTCCCGATAATAAAATAAAAGGGATGGATGGGTGATGAATAGTTTTCTTAAGTGATAGGCGACTAGCTTATTCTATTGACAGAAATAGGGAAACTAATACTAATCCCGGGAACAACTTATTCATTCGGAATGCAACGTTAAATAATCTTTATCTATCTAACAGGCATGTAGATGACTCTGTAAAATAAATAAGAGACATTCAATCATTCAAAGATTACTTCATATGAATAATCACAATGAAGCGATAAATACAAATTACTGCATTCACTGCTTATATCATCGATACATATATACGATTGAAAGAGAAGCATGTGATAAACAACCAATAGTGGAATGCATAAAGAATGCTGCGAAAAGCACATATATATATAAGCGATAATAACAAGAGCAATTTAAACAACAATTCATATAACAAAAATAAGTACAGACGCAAATAATAGTACCATGTTAGCTGCAGATCAATCCAAAATATCAATCGCTATTCAAAATTCCTTCTTCAACACAGAAATGATTTTAAACAATGACAGTAGTGCACATTTGCATAAAAACCTTCCTCATTAAATTCAGAATAATTGGTCCAGTTTCATAAAAAAATATCCCTGAAGTACAATAGTGCAACTTCAGGGTTTAAGTCATATACAAAACTTTACGACCCTTTCTAAATGCATGAAAGGGTCTATAAATACTACTAAGCTAAAAAAATATATGAAACAAAATCCTACTAAATTGGTATCAGTAAATGCGATCTATTTCTCAGGGGCAATCTGGCAGTCGACGATGTGAGTCATGACTCAGGTTGTTTTCCCTTAAACCTGAGCTGGATTATCACAAGCATCGGCTCCACTTCTGGCGGTCTGTTGAGGCGCAAACTGAATTGGGCAGCGAAGGTGGCATCCTGAATGTCGGGTATAATATACCCGACAGCATCTGTAAGGCACCTCAAGGCGGCTCTTTGGCTGTATGGCTTGATTAAGAAGAACCAATAAGCATCCCATGTTAAATTGTTGATTCCAGTGATTAATCTTCTGTTTTTCTCCAGCTCCGGGTAGCATGAGTGCTCCAACATCTTTGTTGTTGTTAATTGACCTGGAGTACATTGGGAAATCATATTAGACAAATAAAGCGTATTATTTACTAATTCAACCAAATTTCCAGTGGTTGCTTTGCATCTGAAAATTGCTCTTTCTGCCTTCATTAGTTGTGATTTCCATTCTATGAACAATATTTCTTTGTGCGATTCCAGAATTATCGGTAGATTAGTCGCCTGACCTTGATCGGAATCCTGCCATTCTATAAAGTTTGTCAGTGTTTCTTCGGCCTGATCCAAATCGTTCCTTGCTTTTTCTACCTTTTTGCTTATGGATGCTACTAATTCGCACAATGGTTCTGCTTGTGTAATCTGCTGACATAGGAGCTTAACCTGATTAATCAATGCCTTATTTAACTGAAGTGCTTCCACTTTGAATTCATCTACCTGAGGGAGCTTTTTCATTTGCTCAATTTGAGTGGTCAATTGAGCGATTTGATCATATTTTGCTTTCATTGTTCCCTCAGTCGATATTCTTAATTGCTCCAGTGCCGCCAATAGCTCCCTTTACCTTTGGATTGCGCTTTCAACAATCCTCTACTTTTCCTCTTGTAATTGCTTAGTCAGCTGATGATTGCTCTGTTGCTGCGCTAGCAATTCCTGTTCTGCCTACTCTGCCTTCTGCTGAACTTCCGATAATTTCACCTGTAGTGAAGAGATGTCTTGATCCTTGGCCTTCAATAAACTGCTCACCTCTGATGCTTTATCAATGGTCGCCACCGAATATGCTCCAGCGAATTGCGACATCTTGGTTTAGTCATCGGAGGGGTGGAATTCCTCTTTCCACACAACATTGCCCGTCACTGTTAATTCAGGGAATAGGGAAGGTTGATCAGCTCTTCTCCTTTTCCTCTGTCGCTTTACAACAGCTTTATGCTTAGGGCTATAAAATATATCTAAAGGGGGAATCTCTTCAATTTGCAAAATGATTTCTCCCGTTGGATCTTTAGGAATTATCTCTGTTTCTTTTGATTTGGGTAGGCCGCTGGTTCCGCATGAAACCGGTTTCGATGTCGCTTCCTGTGTGTCGCCTTATTTAGAAACCTCATCATCTTTCGAGCACTCTAGGTTGCTGATGATTGTATTGAATTGCTGCCATTGCTAGAGCAAATTTGGATCAACTAGTATATCATTATTATTTTTAGAGCTGCTCTCTTCTTGGGCTTTCGCCTAGGTTTCTTCTTGTCGCTGCACATTTTCCTGGGTAACTTCCTGCCACTGGCTATGCACTTCCTCCTGCTGCTTTGATGTAGTAGGAGGTGGCATATTACTTCGTTGTTTAGGCTCGCTTGATTTGGTTGTCATCGGAACAGTTGCTAACTGGTCTAGAGGCAGAGTTTGCAACCTCTGTTCTCTAATTTTGTTAAATTCGACTAGTCTTTCATCATTGTACACATTTCTGGCAAGCGACTTGACTTGATACAGTGATTCGGCCGATGCAAAAAAATCCTCGAATCTGTCTTCTTTGTGCTCGACCTTGGCCAATTTGGCCTGGTCGAGCACATTGTAAGTGATCTTCCTCGGATCATACTGCCTGCTTGGCAGAGTAGCTAGAGTGAGCAAATTCATTTTCCTAGCTTCCTTCTCTACATGTTTGATATCATGTAGGGTATAAATTCCAATTCGTAAGGGAAAAGAGGGCCAAACATGTTTTTTCACTTTTTTCAGGGTCTGAGTAACCCCATCAGCATTGATTTGATAAGCTACTTCCCTGGCAAGTAACTTATCGGGGATGTAAAGTGGTAGCACATGCGGCCTGGCCTGACTGCCAAAAACTCTGATGTAGGTGAATTTCTCCTCCCCAAGCCAACTTGCTACTGCGGTCAAATCTACCCCTGCTTGCTCAGAAATCTTCGGGGCAGGCTTATCAAAAATGATATAATGAATTGGCAACATAAAACCGTTGCATATTTGATAAAGATGGTGCTTATAATTAGTCTTCCACAATTTTTGATAATATATGTGAATGGGTGTGGGGTGTTGCGATGTCCACCTCCATCCCAGCACAGGAAACTCAGAATTAAAACACAACACATCCATCACATATGCACTGTAATAGAATGGGGGAATAACCCTCTCTGTGACGTGAAAGTTAGACCTGAAATCGAGAATGGCTTTGGCTAACTTGTCGGATAATATAACCACCCAATCCATAATTTCGCCACTACATGCCGCCTCCATTAAGGGGACCATTTCTATGGTAAAATTGGCAAAGTCATGCAATCCCCATAGCCTACACAACATAATTCCAGCATAGCAGTAAGGAGAACATAGGGAGTCAACTGAGTACTTACCCGAGGATTCATGCTTGTGTTTTGCTGGATTCTGTCTCCAGCCTCGAATTGGTTTAGACTCGGTCTCGTTCTCTGCTCAAAATTTCTCCAAAAATTCCGCATTATATTTTTTCTCTTCTACCGGTAGGTGATACATTAGCCTTAGATCTTCGGCTCGAAAAGAACCGAAAATCCTCCCGTCCGCAGTGCTAAACAATCTGTTGATAATGGGAGCTCTTGGATTGCCCATCTTTTACCACATCCGTGTATGGGAGAATTTTCTCCTGGGCCGCTATTCTGTGCAGAAAGGAGTCGGCCAAGTCTTTTAAATTGGCGTCGGATTTGCTGGTATTGTCGCATGAGATTTCTATCCTGGTCACCTTCGGCTCTTCTGCTTCAATCAAATTATATGTTCCTTGCCAAGTGGTCCTGCTAAGTCCTAAGCACGTCGTATCTGATATAAGCCCTTTGTTCTTTCCGCTTGGATCAACGACAGCTTTCCCTGTGGCTGGTGAAGCAGTAGGCATTGCAGTCTTCTTGGATTTCTTTCCCATCCCACTTAATTCTGTCTCTGTGGAAGAATCCTGCACAGAGCGAAAGATAGGCGTAACACAGGAAATAATAACGTGAATTGAACAGAGTGAAGTATATATATCTGGATGCATTCATAGTGATCAATTGACTTAAGGTGGCCTTGGGATCAAATCCGTGGATAGATCGCAAACCTGTTGTTCTCATTAAATAGTCGTTATGGCCTATCAATCTCATTAATACCAGTTTCTTCGATTAATGGCCGAATGATTTATTTGAAGCATGCCTTGGGCGATTTGGCGGTTTGAACGCGGATGAGCGGCTTTTCAAAGGATATTGCCTTAATTATGAATAAATCATATTAAACTGCCTTTATGACTTTTACTTTGAAAACTACGCTTTTTACCTTTTTCGCAATGGGGCATCGGGGAAATGCTAAGTTATTGCATTGGTTTCGTTTGGAATCCGCGTTCGCCGATAGCGATATCGCATCGCGTCGGGAATGGCTAGTAGGGTCGTTTAGAATGAGGGCATGGTGAGTCGCCGATCGCCGATAGCGATATTGCATCGCATCAGGCGAGGGGGAGCTTATTTGCACTTTAAGTGTTATCACCGATTGCCGATTGCCGATTTCGTATCTCATTAGAGCAAGGGTTGTTACTCATGTTACTTTATGCTTTTGTCGATATCCGATAGCGATTTCGCATCGGCGAAAACCAAGATGTCCCTTAAGTTGTGCTTTCTTTGTCATTGCGATATGCGATCTTGCGATCACTTTATCGCAATGATAAAGATAAATCGTTTTATGTTGGGGTTTTTTGATTGGTTTTGTTAAAAAGGCCTTTTAATAATGTTTTCTTTTATTCGATCCTTTTTGAAATAGAACTTTAAATTGATACCAATTTGAAACAAAAATTAAAAAGGGACCCATTTCACATTATATTTTTAGAATAGTAATGATATGAAATGGGGGGTTGTTGTATGGCACAACAAGTCCCACCACATCTTGTTATAGTCTATCATCCATTGTTGCATTGCGTTCATCCTGTTTCACTCATATTTAGACTCTACCTATACTAACCTATCTTTGAAAAGCCTCTATATGAATAATTGACCATCCCCTTTGGAATCAAGTCAACCATTTCTAGGTCAAACTCAAAAAATATGCTTTGACAAGGGAAGTCATCTGTCCATCACTCATATTTTCCCTCCATCATCATCCTCGATGTCAGTATATCAATCACATTACTATATTATCATGTCATTGTTGAGGAATCATCATTGCCTCAACTCTGGAAGACCCTCTTCTATCGACTTCAGCACATCTATTCTAGTCAAGCGATCTAGAGGGAAGTCTTCCTTCGTTCTAGCCTTCATCCTTGATCAGTACCTCGTATCAAGCAAAGGGAACTATCATTTCCCTTTTCCTTGGTTTTTTCTCGCGTGCTCGACTCCAACTCATTATCGCACGATCGAGAATCATACAATTGTTGGTCCAGTGATCCAACATATTATACCAACATTTTTGGGGTGTGTGTAAGATGTTCTAGACCTCATGAAAGGGCTTACCCTTTAGGTAGCCCTCCACATGCCAGGATGATAGGAGATCATGATCCAGTGTCAGATGCAGTTCAGTATATTTGACTAGCTTGGTTTCCATCACTTGTAGTGCCCACATCATGCATGTCTCCTTTAGATAGTCCATTTAGATCTTCAGAGCCCTTTCCTGTTGAGAAAAGCTTCTTTCGTTGTGACCCCCCCTCACCATGTTAGATTGAGGGGTGATTATTTCTCATGTACTTAGATCAACATATGTTGTTGTATTCAGTCTTGGTCGCTATTTTCCAAGCGCATTGTGTATATGGGACTCATTGCATCATTGTATGGCCCATTGATTGTAACATATCATGTATCATGTACTTTGTTTCTGAAACCCACATTCCTTGGCACATCATTATTATTTTTACTCAATTATCATGGTGGGTATGGGTATGCCTTCCCCGCCTCATTTTAGATTATGTACTTACTAATAAAAGGAGACTTTATCAACTAAGTAGGTCTCACCCCCACCATTCTTAGTCCTTCCTTGCCTTGCTTCGACTCTCTCTCTCTCTCTCTCTCTCTCTCTCTCTCGCTATATATATATATATATATATATAGATGACTCCCCTTTGGAGTCTCATGAGAGTGAAACCTACAACGTATTTCGGTCATATGATTTTCTCTTGACACTCTTATGTTGGGGGGAATTTATTATTACCCAAAAAATGATCACCTAGCCATTTATTACTATAAGGTGGATCAAACTACACCATGTAGGAATAATTTTACCATGGCGAAACCACTTTCACCATAGGAAATAATTTAGTAAACCATCTTTCCTAAATTATCTCTCATTAAAATTCATAAAGCCCATGAGAATAATTTAACAAATCATTATTTATGTAATTTTATCTAGAAATAATTATCAAATCATTATTTGATGATTATTTCTTAATTACTTTTGTCTTAATTGTTAGGATATTCCGACACATAGGAAATAGTTAAGTTCAACTTGGTCTAGTATAGAGTTAGGTATAGAGTTAGGTAAAGTGTGTTTCTTTATCGTTGTACATTTTGTAACTTACATCCGACGGTCACGATATGTAGTGATCCGACGGTTCATTCTCTCCTCGGTATTACCGACACTTATTCCGTGGCTTGACACCCGATTGGTCCATGAATTCTATTTAAAGCGCATGGAGGGTCATTTGTAGGTTAACCGTGCATGAGAGAAGCTTATGTAAATTTTCATTCTTTTATTAATAAATTGCCTGTAGTAGCCACGTTGGCGCAGGCCGTGGACTGTTTCCCTCTCTGAGGGTTTTAACCACGTCATAATACTGGTGTATTGATCTGTGATCTGTTTGTGAGCGGTGTCCTTCTGGTGTTCTGTCTGAGGAACTTACCCTGTAAATTCCTACATGGTATCAGAGGCTATTTGAGGGCCGCGTCCATTGGTGATCCAAATCTGAAGCCGGTAGAACTGCATGCGGCTGTCGTTTCCTAGATCTACTGTTTCTGACTGCTTTCGGGCCGAGAGGACTGCTCTGAGGTGTTCGGAGCATCTGTTCCAGTGAGGAACCCCTTTCGTTCACGCGAAAAGGTTTCCGGTAGCCCTATCTGCGTCATTTTTAAGATCTGGAGGTATACAGTCTTTATTTGCAGTTTACTGTTATTTTCTCTCTGCTTATTTCGGTTTCGGTTTATTTAGCTTTTTTTAACCGGATCTATACCTTTCATTTCTGCGTATGCTCTTTGCCCTGCGACTCTGTGCGATCTGGGCAAATCAGAAACAGAAAGGAAGGATTTTTTTCTCATGCATATGCTCTTTTCCCTGCACATTAGTGTGATCTCGGAAAATCAGAAACATTGAGAAAAATATTTAGTTTTTTCGGCTAAAGCTAACCTTGAGCCACAAGGTTCAATTTTTTTTAATATTTAGTTTTTTGGGTAAAGCTAACTTCGAGCCATAAGGTTCGTTTTTCTTTGCATGTCCGTGTTGGGTTTTGTGTTTTGTGTTTTGTAGGAAAAAAGAGGTTTCTCAAGGCAAGCACGCAAACCAAAGCCCCCCCCCCCC